>JAXBDA010000426.1:22379-87046 GCA_036023075.1 Gaultheria prostrata | reverse complement strand
AATTTAAAGAACTCATTGATTTCAAGTAAATTGTGGGTTTTTTTTTTAGAAAATTTTGCATTTTCTTTAAAAAAAATTATTTTATGGACTAGACAAACATTTTGGTCAGATTTTGCCTAATAAGTCCTTTCTTTAAAAAATTTTATTTTACGGACTAGACAAATAATTTGGTCAGGTTTTGCCTAATATTGACTTATTTTTTCGTCCTTATTTGAATTTTTGGCATTAGGTAGTTTTGCGTCAAGTTTGTGTGTATTATAGGATCATATTTATGAGAAGAATCAGAAAAGTAAAAAATTATGACCGTATTTTTCTGGTTATCTTTAGATCCATAGGGTTGTCGGGCTTTGTTTCAATGTGTGTCCTCGATTGATTCTTGCCAATCGTTGATTTGGGTCTCGGATTGAACAGACGTTTACTTCCTGAGCATGATATTATTTCCTTACTCCTATTAGTATTGTAACAATTATAAGATTAATGAAATTTTTTTGTCGTTTAAAATAAAAATATTAAAGAATTAAAAAATTCTCAGACATTGCCTCATGAGCTATTCCTGTACACCAAGTAACGTCAGTGAAATGCCAGAAACCTAAAAAGGGAGGTGAATGTAATTCACCAAAAAAAAAAAAATTCAGATTGATTGAAAATCTACTTCTCTGTTGAATGTTAGTAATTTTATCAATTATTGTACATACTTTAGTTTTAAATACAGTTGGAATTACTTTCGTTTACTAGTAGTAATGATGAAATTATTTTATGGGGAACGTAGTTACAATTTTAAAGATACAATTGATCGTGTATAGACGAGTTGACACTTTTATAGCACTCCCTCTGTCCCTTTTTAAGTGATCCGTTTGAAAAAATGTGTATTTTGTGGACATTAAAAAAGGCACTTCGGTATAACGTTTTTAAATTTTTTTTGCACCAAATTAAAGTACTCAATGGGCACTTTAATTTGGTATTAAAAAAAATCAAAAACTTATATAGAGAAATATATTTTTTAGGGGTTTGAAATTACACGTATTCTCATATGAATTATTTAAAAAAGGACGGAGGGAGTATATCGTATGATTGTAATGTATAGCGATAGAGATGACCATTTTCATTGTTATACTCCACTTTTCGTTTTAAATTTCTTAAAAACATGAACAGTAAAGTATTTTTAGTGATTTAAAGAGAGAATGAGAGCAAGAACGAGAACTCGACAAAACTAATTACTTAATGGAGTAGTACTTATTTTTCAACCATAAACACTTAAAAAAAATGTTACTCCTATTATTCTATCAGGTTCAAGCTTCCAAGTGAGGCAGCACAATTTGTTTTTTTATGTCATTCGATATACATCAGTGGAGGGTTAGCAGGTTAGTTAGTGAGTTAGTTCAGAGGGGATCTAGAAAGCTATCAATAGTCCTAAATCCCAAATGCCTCTGCCGAGGCTCAAACCCTGATCTCGCTTGTGGGAGAACCGTGCGATAACCATGCTCAATTGTTTTGTCTATGCTGTAAAATTGCCTGAAAAAATGGATCCAATACTGGATAGAAGATGGATTATGTCAAATTGTCAATTGAGATGTAATTTTT
Source organism: Gaultheria prostrata (assembly GCA_036023075.1). Classification (NCBI taxonomy): domain Eukaryota; kingdom Viridiplantae; phylum Streptophyta; class Magnoliopsida; order Ericales; family Ericaceae; genus Gaultheria; species Gaultheria prostrata. Next base: position 85,465 of record JAXBDA010000426.1, on the reverse strand, counting down.
TCTAGAGATGATCATTGAGATTTAATTTTAGAAAGGCAGACTGTGTCAAATGCTTTTCAAAACATGTCAGGGAAAGCAAGGGGAGGAAGAAAATATTAGGCCCCCTTTATCCTAGCTTTTATTTTTGTTTATTTCTAATATTTGAACTTCATGAATTCTGTGTTACTAATTGTTTAGAACACTGATACTGAAAACATTGAAACAATAACAATAACAAAGTATAATAAACATTGCAATGCATTAAAACAATAACAAAGTATAATACCAAACCAAATCAAACTGAGCCTTATGTCACAATCGATGAGAATTCGTAATATGAATCCCTTTTTTTTTTTTTTTTCATTAAGCTCTGTCAAGGGGTTAGTTGTTTACTTAGACCCAACACTACAACATTCGATGTCATCCAAAACTATCATATCAACTCTCTTACCTACTGCATCGCAAGTGGTGGCTCGCTCAAACGGTAGAATTCTTGGATGCCCCACACTGCATCTTAGGATCGAGTCTCGTTCCCCCTCCCCATGTTATAGATTAGGAATGACGAATGACCCCCCAACAAAAAAAAAAAAACCCATTACATCTACGTTAGATATATTTAAGCCGCCTTAGCAAGAAAATATAATAAAGAATTAAAAACTACAGGAAAAAAACTAATTCAAAAGAGGCAGGTTTTAATTTTTTTTTTTCTTTGAGAGAGTTTTACAGTTTCATTCTTTTCTTTTTCACTTTTTATCGATATAAATTAGAAAGTCTAAATATATTGATAATTACTGAATAACTAACTACAAAGTTAATAAAGTTACTCCATCTTAATGATTCCAGTATTAACTTCTCCCTCAGTCCTTTTTAATGGTTGATTATTTCATTTTGGGTTGTTCCGTAATAATAAATGTGTGTTTTGAAAAATTAACGGAAAAAAGTTGAGGATAATTTTGAAAAATAAAGATAAAAATTGACGTACACGGTATAAAGTAGATGTGAAAATAGTAATGAAGAGATTTCTCTAATAAGTTAAATTTACATAGCAACACACTTAAAAAGGGATGAAGGGAGTATAAATCATGACATTATAAACAATAGTATTTAATTAGAACCTCCACAATATAAGTATTTTATGATTTAAAAAATTAACTTTTTTTTACCTGATTAGTTAAATTTACATAGCAACACACTTAAAAAGGGATGGAGGGAGTATAAATCATGACATTATAAACAATAGTATTTAATTAGAACCTCCACAATATAAGTATTTTATGATTTAAAAAAATAACTTTTTTTTACCTGATTTAAAAAAATTAAGTGATCATAAAAAAAATATTTAAAAAATTAAACAGTTCCAAAAAATAAAAAGATTTTAAAAAACTAAAAGGTAGTACTATATTTGACTGGCCGGCCGTAAGCCGTCCCAATGACTTTTTCCTAAACTAACCACCGTTTATCTCTCTATCTCTCTCTGCGTAAATATAAATACTCACAATCCTATACATCAAGATTTTACACTCAAAAATTCAAAGAGAGAGTTCTGGAGAGAGAGAGAGGGAGGGCGATGGTTAAGTTACAGAGATCTGTAACCTCATTCAGGAGACAGGGTTCATCTGGAACGGTATGGGACGATAAGTTTCTCAACGAATTGAATGATCAATTGAACCAAAAAGAAGGAGACGAAAACAAGAAACCTGAACAACAAGACCAGCAAATCGAACAGAAAGAAGATCAGGTCCAAGTAGCTGCTGGATCCATCGAACGGAGCAGATCAAATGGCGGCCGTATCGAACGGAGCAGATCCAACGGCGGTATTGAACGGAGCAGATCAACCGGCGGTGGGCGGGCATTAAGCGCCCGGAAAGTTTCTCCGGCGTTTGACCCGCCGTCTCCGAGAGTTTCCGCTTGTGGTTTTTTTTGCAGTTTTGGGAAAAAGGAAAATCGGCGCCGACCCAAATCCGGTAAGCGTAGAGTATGATAGATGTGGCCGGAAACGTTGTCGCCGGTGATCGATGGTAAAACGTTTAGGTGATGGCGTGTATCGTGATGGTTTTTCCGTTTTCGCGGCAAGGGTATATGAAATTAGTGAATACTCCGTACAGTTTATATTTGTAATAAGTTTATTTCAATAAATAGGAATTTTGTGGAAAACTAAAGAGAGAAAAAAGAAAAAAAAGGGTCCTCTGTTGGTTTTTTTTTTTTGTTGGTCTCATTCCTTGTTTCTCTAGATCGGCTTTATTTTATTTTTGTGGTTTTGGTGGTTTTGATTTAATTATGTTATTATGTACATATTCATAGTCTTGAATCTCTTTGATCGGAGTTTTTAGGATAGATCTTTATTGCAAGAAAGATTTCCCTTCCTTCCTCGCTTTGCGTGGAGGGAAGCCGAAATCCTGTAATGCAGTGTCGCATTATAATCTTTGCTGACGTAGTGTCACAATTTACTCATGTTGTTTTGATAGCACACTTACAATTCTTACAGGTGTTAAAAAAAAAAAAAAAAAAAAAAGACAGTCATAGGCTTTTTAGTGTCCTAGTCGATTTGTGGTCCCATGGGTGGGACTTGGGACTCGTTGAACGTAGTTTGCAATTTTTTGTTGGGAAGGCCGATGTGTAAAGAGTAAAAGGTACCTGGTACTTCTTATATGTAGCGTCAAATAGAATTGGGGAAGTGCCAAAGCGTACAACATAATATTCTAAATTTTTACTATGGTACTTATATGTAGCTAAATGGGTGTTTGCTTTGCGTGAATCATTAGCCCCTTAGGCTGGGTCTTGATCGGTCGGCCCAAGAGCCGGCTCTGAATGTGTGGGTGATAGAGTAGGCTGCCCCATAAGTATTGATTCAGAGGTACAACGTGAGCACGCAAAGCCATATGTGTCAACGTGTAACGAATCTCTCTCTTTTTTTGTCATAATTATGTCAACGGAGTTGCCGGATTAGATAAGATATCGTGATCTTGAACAAGTGGTTCTAGAGAAGTACTGGATTCCATGAAACATGTGAATCAATGACAATGGCTGGGAAGAGAATATATGCACACAGCAGAATCCACTTGTATTTTTGGCAAAACCAAGGGCTTCAGACATGAGAAAGTAGTTAAAATTAGCCTCTCAGTCGCCTAGCTTCCAAAGCATATTTATATGTAATGATTTAGTGACAGTAATTTTACTTTTCTTCTTATAACTGGATGTCCGGACCACATTGACACAATCCGAATAATTTTGTTGCCATAAAGTTAACGACCATGCAAAGATCATCTATTGTATCCTCCGTAATCCTTTACAAGTTCACAATCCTCAAAAAGGACACTCATGTGATGACATTTGCATTTCAGAGAAAGTTTGTTAAGATTCATGAACTCACTCATTTGTGCTTCCCATCGCGTCAAATGTTCGGCCTGCCATTAGGAACCGTGAACCTGGACGAATTCCCAAAGGTTGGTCGTTCAAGGCCAAACAATTCTCCGTTCTGGTTTGCCGAACGAATTCCAGAATTGGCTCGACAAAAAAAAATCTTAGTTAAGGTTTGGAAATTTCTAGAGATTTACTAGGACAGCTTTTGTTGATTGAAATAAGAACTTATGGATTTAGGGATTATTTTTTGGGGGTTTGTTTAAGAGATTTGGGACTTTTTATGGTTTAGTTTCTGGTACGTGAAAGTTTTGGTTAGGATGTACGCCGTTTGACGTGGAAGGTTGGCAACAGGATGCATGATAAGGGGCTAGACGTGCGTGGTGGGGTTATGGACTTGTGGTGGTTGGTCTTGAGTAATTGGCGAAATCACCACACACACAACAGTTGAAGAACAATCAAGGACGCAACGACTTACGTGGTTCCCTATACGTGTAATTTGGTATATTGACAACTTATACCGGTATGATAAGGGGCTGGACGGGGTGATGTTATGGGTGTGGTGGTTGGTCTTGAGTAATTGGCAAAATCAATACACACAAAACGCAAGAAGAACAATCAAGCAAGAAACTATAAACGTAAGATACAACGATTTACGTGGTTCCCTATACGTGCAATTTGGTATATTGACAATTTACACCAATTTCACTATGTATCAAATAAAGGAAGTACAAGTGTAATATCAGGTGCTATATATTAAACTTTATTAATATAATAGAATTTACATCACCACTTGCCGTACGTAATATCTTAATTTAGGTTTCGAAAGCGTTGCTACCGAGCCCTCATGACCAAATGATTGAGCATAAAAGTTAACGAAGTGACAAACCGAGACCGAACCAGGCTTTACAGACGTCTTTGGCTTCACAGACCCAGCAATTGAGGTTAGTTACTGGTGGTGGTGGTGGTGGTTTAGAAGTTGGGGTTAGTCACTGGTGGTGGTGGTTTAGAAGTCGACCGATGAAAGGGTTGGGGCTAGTGGCAGTGGTTGGCACCAAAAGACGAAGCAAATAAGCAACATATGTTTGCACCATGTCCCGCAACCCAGCAAATAAGCTTGCGCTCAGGAAAAATGTTTGCACAGATTGGTTTAGATACAGGTCAAATGTTTGCACCCCATCGTTGTTTCTGCTCTAACGATATGTTTAGTCAACCCGAAGGAGTTTGGTTAAGTGGACATGAGAAAGCAACATATGCTTGTCCTATATGTTTCAAATCTTGGGAGTTGGGGCCACTGGAGAATTTGCCGGTATTAATTTTAGTGTCCCACAATTAATTGAGGTGAACACAAGCCGGTGTTAAAAAAAAAAGAGTCGATATTTGTCTAAAAGAGGGGCATGCACTTGTATTGTATGCCAATATGACCAATCGATTTGGTCTTAAGGTTGTAGTGGTGGACCACATCGAATGCACATGATGACATGGTTATGGTTTCAAGTCACGTGATGCATGTTGAACGATGGAGTTCTACACAAAGATTTGGTCCCGATTTGACATTTTTCACGCAAGAATGATCAAGATAAGTTGGATATAGTACTTTCTTGAATATAAATGCATTCCCACCCAACAAAGTGCTCGTTGATAAGTCCAAATTAAACTTATACCATATGTAAAAGTCAATATTATTACTAAATCTGCTTATAAAATTTGCTCCTACGTATTAAGCACGAATTTGCCTCTACCAAAAGCTAAATACAGGTCTGATTTAGGTTTTTCGAATAAAGTGATATGGTTGAGTGATTATTGAGCACCGTCACATAGTGATTTTCCATCCCACATTGAGTTTCGGAGCCACATAGTTTTATTGTAGAGTTCACATCAATGTAAGCACAAGGCTTTTTCTATTGAGAAATCCATTGCCACAAAAAGGACATTCATGTCCCTCCAAAAATAACTTACACCACATATTGAAGTCCAGTTTACAAAGCAAATAATCCTGGTAAGAACTGAATACGGAATGGAAACAAATTACTTTTACAGTACTCCAAACTGCATATATGTCTCCTCTTTCTCTGTCTCTTGACCAAAGCAGCTAGTGGTAAGTAGCACCTTCTTAGAGTTCTTCATTGGATTTTAAACCATGGGAGTCTATTTGTCGGGGTAAGGTAACTATAATCGGTCTTTCAATGCGTTTCATCTCACTATATCCATACTTCAGGGAAAAATATGCACCCGCATCAGAATCTTATTCAGAGTTTGCAGAATAAATTTTATTTTACTACTCCCTCCGTCTCATAATGTTAAGACACTGAGTTGAGGCAGCTAATACACAAAGCAGAGATCACTTCGTATCCTTTGGCAATGGAGTGTCTGCAAACTTGTACGAGACACGGAGAAAACTTTCATAAATTCTCGGCCCTGCCACCTCAAGAATAGGCACTGCATCGGAAATCTGTTGTGCATCATCTTTAGTCAGCTTCACTCTCAGAGCACCAATGTTCTCTTCCAGGTTTTTAATCTTTGTGGTTCATACAGACGTACATGGAGAGGTTATTTTTCTAAACCATTTGCAAAAAACCAAGATGTTAAAAGGTGTAGAGAACACTTGAAGAATACATTTTGGTATCTTAATTAGTAGTGGTAGGAAGATTTTAGTCCGGCCCTTGGGGAAAAAAATCTGTGCTTCTTTTTCTTTTCTGGGTTACAGTCATATATCTTGGACTAATACTCCATACAAATGATAATAGTACAGTAATCATTGACTTGTAGTGCCTGCGAAAAGGTCAAGAGCTCAGATTCATCTTAGTAACTCAGAGAACTAGGAATACTATGATACCCCACATTGATGGAATGAAGTGTTCTTTTTTTTTTTTTTGATAACCGGATGTCCGGGCTAGCTTGCGTGCACCACGACTAATTCCAGGGCTCTGAAGGTAACGACCGGGCATAACCCCCAATGATCCAAGGTTTTGGATGGTTGGCTTCTATGAGATTTGAACATGCGACCTCATGGTCAAGCACTTGTTGATTTCTCATGCCCACTTTGCCAACCCTTTGGGGTTTGGAACGAAGTGGGGTTGATATTAATAACTTAGTAACTTGCGATTAAGTATTTTTTCAAGGTCAGTAGTACTTCATTCATATTCCTATTGGGATGGTATGCTACTTCAGGATTGGTTAAAAGATTTAAATTCAAAGCCGAAACTTCCAACCCCAAATATTTAGGGGCATGCAAGGTGGAGCTCTGACTTGTGAGGTATGTTCAAGGTTTTATTGTGCTTCAAGCAGTTTTGACAACTTTTCATCCATTGTACCTACCTCAAAGCCAACGAATCGGAATTTCACACTCCCCAGGAATAGGTACCATATCATCCCCTTGATGAAGAACCCATGCAAGTGCGAGTTGTACAGGGCTGCAGCCATGTTTTTTAGCCAGCTCTTCTATACGAATATAGAAGATCTTGTTGTGCTCTAAATTTTGTCCTGTAAACCTAGGATGTGATTGCTGATAGAAAGAAAACATCTTAGTTATTCATTCATGTAATTCATTGGACTAGCAAAGAAGAGGAAATTTTATGAATGAATTTAGTTCCCGATGATGCTTATCATCGGGACCTAACGAAGCTGAAATGAACTGACAAGTAAGAGCTACGGACATAGTTCAATACCAAGGAGCTATTTGCAGGGACAGTCTCTACAACAGCCTTGCCACCAAAAAGTCCACGACCCGTGGGGGAATACCGAATACGGAACTATCCCAATTCCAAGTTCCCTGATAACCAAAATATGGTCTAGAGTAAACAACAAAATGGGATGCAGTGTAACCCTACACAGTAAATGGCTGAAACTTTGAATGCAAATCCCAAGGAAGAAGAGATCGCAAAATAAGACGGAGAACAAACTTTCGTTTTGGGTTTCAAGACCGGCTTCTCCATTATTCCTCAATCATACTCACATTTTCTCTAATCATTACCCTTATTTATTCTCATTTTCTCTCTCTATCTCTCTCCAATCATTACCTCATATTTCTAATTATTATCCTCATTTATCCCTCTAATCATTACAAAAAAAAAAAAAAACAATCCCAAAATCGAAAATGCCCTATCGCACTGAAAATAACTTTGCTCAACGTGATGCATCGCAATTTAATTCAGCATTTGTCGCCAAAAATGATACTCACATATGAAGTTTTTGCTCCAAAGATTACAAAGAACCGACCTCGATTATGAACGAAGATTAAGTAGACGAATGTCAAATTGCACAACATTTGGTTAGTTTTATCATACCTGCAGTCCCTGGGTTCCCAAATTCACTTTCGTTACTTCAACAGCCATCTTCACTTTCCCTCTTCACTACCTCCGATCTCAGCTGCGACTTTATTTCAGTGCAGACTATATATACGCATATACAATGCGTATATATAGAAGTGATTTTAGTTGAAAGAGGTTGGGTTTATGCTGGCGCCACGGATTACGACATGTTTCAACTGGTCTAACAATGCTCCGCAAGCGCATGTGGGCGGTGTCTCAGTTGGTCGAGCACCCTTTGCCCTATGCGTTTGGCCAGGGTTCAAGTCCCGGCTGCCCACTCTTGTGGTGGCTTCCCCTTCCCCTTTCCCTGCTAACCACTGATGTATATCGCTGTGACAAAAAAAAAAATGCTCCGCAAGCACTGACGGGTTGGCGTCGAGTTCGGGTCGGGTCGGGTAAGTTTCTGTCAAGTTGTGAAAAACAGCACCCGAAACTGAACCGAACTACCCTAGAAACTGATCGGATCGGTTTCGGTTCGGATCACCCAAAATCTTAAACCCCCGGCCTGACTTCATCGGGATGGTAATATTTCAATTCGAGCTCGACCCTCTGATATTTCAAAACCGCTTGAAACTCATCGGGTCTGATCGGGTTGGGTCGGGTATTGCTCACCCTTGCCCCTATATACGAGAAGAATTTGGGTGCGGGTAGGGTATCACATGATATCTGACGTGGTACCCTTAATGCCCTATAACTGCCGTCTATCAATAATGTAGATTTTAAAATCCGGACGGTCGAAATGCACATCGGGTACCATCACGTGATACCCTGCACACACCCAAATTCTTCTCCCTATATACAGTACCGTGTAACTTTTTTAGTTTGGGGACAAGTACTTCGTTCCCTTTCTTCCCCTTCGTTGTTTATTTGTTGATTTGGTTTCTTTCCCTTTGGAGTTTTTTTTCTCGTTTTCGATGTTTACCAAATTAAAGCAAGGCTATGTAGGGATCTATTGCGCGCTTAATGTTACCGTATGAAGCTCGCACAAATAACCACATGGGCTCAGTAGGAGAATGTTACAATCTAATGTGCTACATCTCCTCTCTTTACTCCGATGGGAGGGTGAGATGCATATCTATAAGAGGAATGGCTGAGCAAAAAAGTTCAAGAGCAAAAGAAAGAAGGAAAATGTTAATAACATCCCACTGGATTGTGAATAAGGGAGGAAAGATGATAAAAAAAAATACAATTTTCGATGCACCTTTTAACACTTTTCAAGGCAATTAAACGCATCAAAAACTGTATTTTTTTTGTCCTCTTCCTTTTTTATTCACAAGTCAATGAGTTGTTATTAGCATATCCTAAGAGAAAACCACTTCCTACTAACTTTTCATATCCTCGAAGGAAAACTGGTGATGATATTCATTTAAGTCTTGGATCCAAAAGGCTTTTGCTCTAATGGATCCAGATGTCATTTACTTATGTAATTTCCGCTTGAAGTTTGATTTGTGAAAAACATAGTAGTTCTAGATCTTGAATAAAATGGTGTTTCATTATGTTTAACTCGATTAAGAAAATATTAAACTTGGACCAAACTATGCTCATGAACGGAAAAAGAAGATGATCTATTTGGTGCTGAATTTCACTTAATCTGTCTGTAAGTTATTATTAATTTCATTTGTTTTCAGTCAAGTTTGTTCGGAAATGATATGGGTACAGAACATTTGATCAGTCCCAAATTGGTTCAACCCGAGGTTTTCGAGTTCGTTCCATACCATTCTGGTATTCGGTTTTTCGAGGGGGAGAGACAGACAACGTTGATTTGGAGGTGTTCCGAATGTAGTGGTTTCAGCCGCTTTATCTGGAGACAGGCGACGATGCAACCTACAACATCCCTAATAGACAATGAATCTGTTTTTAAGGAGATTGTGATTTCACAGGACTCGGCTCATCTCGAATACTCCAACTCTATTTGTATCACGTTCTTGTAATCTGGTATTTCTGTAATTTCACTTTACATATTAAAGGAAATTGTTCTTTGGAATTCAGTGTGTTTGCCATAATGTTTTCCAACTTAAAACAGATTCACCACCTACCGGGGGTGTTATAGGTTGCCCCGGTGTCAGTCTCTTAGGATAAAACGGCTGAAACCACTACCTTCGGAACACCTCCGAAGACAGCCTTGGCAAACTGAACGTTGTCTGTCTCTCTCCCTAAAAAAAAACAAATATCAGATTGGTATGGAATGAACTAAAAAATCTGGGTGTTGAACCAATTCGGGATCAATATATAGCCAAGCAACAATCAATATAGAAATTGCCATAATGAATTGGAATGAATTCTGCCGTAACTCCCTAATTGAATACGTGACATTTACCTCACTTCATGAGGGGTGTTAACCACTCAAAACTGTTGGAAATTGAATGCTTCGTCTAGATTCATCGAACCTGGAGTAGACCATTCAGTTGCCTTGTTAGACTCTCCAAAACGCCCTAGTTTCATTAATCCGAAATTCCACAAAACTTCCAACATTTGAAATAGAAAACAAACTAAAATAGATGAGCTTATCTGTTAGTGGTGTTTAAACATGGAACAAACTGAAAGAGATGAGCTAATCTGTTTCCGGAGTTTGGACAGAGAACAAACTGAAATAAATGAGCTAATCTGGTACTGGAGTTTAAACAGAGAACAAACTGAAACAAATGAGCTAATCTGTTAAAACTGAAACAGATGGGTTAATCGATTACTGGAGTTTGACCAGAGAATAAACTAAAATAGATGAGCTAATCTGTTACTGGAGTTTCAATTTTCAACAAGGAACAAATTGAAATAGATGATTTGTTAAAATAGAGAATCTCTGAAATAGATTATCTCATTTGTTACTGTGTCAGTGAACGATTTTGCTACTGAAACTACATTTTTTCAAGTTTCTTTGATTGGGCTCGAATCAAACAACAATGAACTTCTAATATGTATCAATATACTTAAGATTCATTGGGTATAGGATGATCTACCTTATATCCTTACTGAACAAGCTTGATTGGAAAATTTGAGAAGTAACATGCATTGAGGAATTAGCTTTTGGGGGTTGAGTGAGGGAGAGGATTCGAAGAAGATTGGAGGAGTGAGCTTGGGATAGAGAGAGGGACATTTTTTCTGAGAGCCATGGGAGTTTTTGGTGTACACACGTGTGTATGGGTATAAAATGGGAATTGTAGGTCATCCTAGGTTATGTTATCCTTGTTTCTCATCTTCTTGGTTATCTAGCAATCCTATTTGGTGACATAGTTGCAAATGTAAAATTAAAAGTTAAAGTCTTAATGAAAAAGTATGCTAGAGATCGAAAATCTAACTACCGAAATTAACTTATCATTTAATCAAGTTATACCTTAAACTGTTTAATTAAATTCCTCCGGATCTGAATTTCTCACCCCTGAATTCAAATTTCAAAAGAGATCTAAACGGATCAAGTTCTTGGGTGCCTACGGAGAGATCTACACACCACACAACTCACTCACCAACTTCTCCAACTCATTATTACTAACAGTAATAAGGTTTATATTTCACTACACTATGCATAGAACTCCTGTTGAGATTTTAGGGTTTTCTCTTTTGCAATATCCTTCCCTCTTTCATATCCTGTGAACGTTGAGTTTATTTTTTCTCTCTTCTATCCTTCTTTCTCTTTTCTTAGTTTTCTTTCTGGGATACTTATCTCTCGTTGCTACGGAGCGATGGAGGATGAGGTAGTGGCGAGGATAACATCTTTCATTTTAAAGAAGGATGAAGCAATTGATTTCTCTGCAGACGATGTGAAGGAGATGGTCTTACGAATGTCATAGTAGAAGAAGATGCCCTTCAGATTGTTCAGGCCCTCGACAAGGATGGAAACTCTTTTTCATATTGTAGATCTGTCCATTTTTTATTGTTTAGAGCTTTTACCTTTATTTCCCACTTGTTTTAAACATGTGAAATGTGTATGTAATAGGGTAGTCCATTTATTGGCTAAGCAAACCCTAGAGGGGGGCCTTGGTGATATACGGTCCTCATTCTTCTTAATGAAATACCATCGTTTTTCCAGGGAAAAAAACTATTTAATTAATCAATTAAGTTATAAGCTACTCCTTCCGTCCCTTTTATAGTGTACACATTTTCATTTTGGGCTGTCCCTTAATAAATGTGTGTTTTGAAAAGTTAGTGGGTACATTTCCTATTTTGCCCTTAAAAGTAGATTCCTTTTTGAAAAGTTAGTGGGTATTATTATATTGATAAGGGTAAGTAGTGGAAAGTAGATGTAAAAGTTGTAAAAGTTGATGTGAGAAAAAATAAGTTGGAATTACGAGGTAACACACTTAAAAAGGGACGGAGAGAGTATTTAATTAAAATAAACTTTTAGTTTATTCGAAAAAATTAGGCCCACATATTGGGTCGTTGTATAGCAGTATCCTGTAGTGTATCATGTAATACACTTCCGGACCGTCTGTTTCGGTAATTAATGATCTGAATTTTAAAAAGACTATTCCCTAGAAGAGTTTTTAAAAAATCTATTTCGGAAAAAAGTCTTTATAAAATCCAAACTATTAAACTCAATTTTGCACAATCTGAATGTGTACTCTACAAAGTTCCCAATTCCAAAAGAAAAAAGGACCACTTAGCAAAAAATTCAAAATATTTGACAATTTTAAAGGGAAGGACAATGAACTTTTACAATCAAACATAAATACAAGGGTGACGCATGATTACTAAAATACCCTCATGCAAAACTAGTTAAATGTCACTAATATTTAAAATACCCTCCTCAAAACTAGGATTTTAGTGGTTTAGGCACTTTCAGGGTATCCTAGGATTTTAGGGTACTCTAAAGTTTAGGGTACCCTAGTCATAAGGTACCCTAAAGTTTAGACTGTACATTTTAGAATTTAGACTGTACATTTTAGAATTTCGAATGTACATTTTTAGAATTTAGACTGTACATAGGATTTTATGGTACCCTAAAGTTTAGGGTACCCTAGTCATAGGATACCCTAAAGTTTAGACTGTACATTTTAGAATTTAGACTGTACATAGGAGTTTAGGGTACCCTAAAGTTTAGACTGTACATTTAGAATTTAGACTGTACATTTTAGAATTTAGAATGTACATTTTAAAAATTTAGTATGTATTTAGAATTTACAGTCCATTGCACTGAAATAAGAATGACTGTACAATGTAAAATGACTGTACACTGTAAAATGAGCATACACCGTAATATGAGTGTACACTCATTTCACAAAGTGATCAAACCTCAAAGTGAATCCAGTCGACAAATAGATTCATGTAGGGTACAAAACTAACTATATGACGAAGAGGCAAATTATAGTACGTACTTGTTTCTGGTTGAGTTTACACTGTAATGTCTTTCCACTAAAATAAGTGTACATTGTAATATGAATGGACCCAAACATTGCAAAAAGTAGGTGTACATCGTTGCTGCACTGAAATTAGGATGAGTGTACACTGTAACTGTATCCACCTGGCATATTATTTATAATGGTACTTATCTAAGAATATTAGGATGGTGAAACTGAATCAATGTTTGGCGTTCAAAATAGGATGACTAAGATGCAAAAGCCAAACAAGGATTCTCTGTGTCATTTAGTCGAACACCTGGCAAACCACATGCTTGTTTGGAACCAAAAGAATAATGTCTACAACAATTTCATTTGAAGGTTTTAGACTGAACGAACTCCTGGATTTTGAATTTCTCGATCGATCAGTGAATTGAATAACGAAGAGAAACCGATCGAATTACCTTGGTGAAGGCATTGGGGACAATGGATTCAAGAGCAGAGAACGTCTCTGTCATTTTCGTTCTCCTCTCTCGTTCCCTCTGCATAGTAGTACTACTATCGATCTATCCAAGTTTTGCTCTCTCTCTCTCTCTCAACCGAGCTTGAACCCTTTTCGTCAATGGCGGCTATTAATGGAGAAATACAGAGCCGTCCATCATACTCAACAACAGTTTACCTATTCCTTCTTTGTTTTCTTCTCTCTCTCCGTTTTCCACAGGTCTTTAACAGTATGTGTGTGTGTGTGTGTGTGAGAGAGAGAGAGAGAGAGAGAGAGAGAGAGAGAGAGAGAGAGAGAGAGAGAGTGAGTTGAAGGAACATGAAACTGGAACATGAACATGAAACAGGAACATGAAGTTATTAAGACATCGAGAAGTGTACAACCCATGAACTACTAAGCAATATATATTTTTATACAAGTCTCAAATCAAGTGCAAGTGTGCAACTGTAATATTAACGCTACAATGCTTTTAATTGTTCGCTCCAAATCTATAGGACTCATGTTTTAGGATGGAAGACTGTACATTTAAAAGCGTCTCTTCTTTGATCGTCAATGTATACTTCAACAACTGAATCACATAGATGTAGCAATTCCAACTCCGGTTTCCTACCAAGTGCGAGAGACAAGTGCTTGTCACAAAGTTGGCACGATTTCAAACAACGGAAAAAATTTATGGACCTCTTCTAAAAGCCGATCAAAATCACTGGTTCGTATGTAACATATCTTACCTAAAGAATCAATAACCAAAGCAAGTGAATAGGCCCCAAAACAGATGAGGTCATAGAATAGACTTCAAAATTTAAACTACTGAATTCTACCCAACTTTAACTTCTGCACAGACTCACAAAACCCAAAGAGAATAAGCAAAAGATGTCAAATTTAAAAACCTCAAAAACCTAGAAGAAAGAACGTAAAGATGAGAGGAGAACCATACCCAATATTCCTAATGATAGAAAGAGCACAACCAATAACAAAGAGAAGAACCCATACACAAACTGTACAGACCCTCACCCTCTCCAGTTAAAACAATGCTCTTTGAATTCCTTTCATGATCAATTCCTTCTAACAACAACAAAGCACCAAAAAAAATGAAACAAATTACTAACACAATTAAAGCATATTTATTAGTACAAAAATCCCAATATTATGGAATTCTAGAGCAGTAAAATGCTAATAACTCCATAAAATAGAAAATTGCTATCTTAGCACTAAAACGTTATGCTAAATTTCCTAAATGCCTCTTACTGCTCCAGATATTCCATAGGATTTGATCTTGTTGCTCCTAGATTGCCATCAACTGGATGAAATCTAAATCAGAAGGACCTGTCCATTGTTGGTTGTTTTCTCACCTAGTCTCGTCTCTCTCTATTAGATTATCTTGGATAGTCTAAGACTCTTCGATATGAATTTATACTTGGAATTCGGAAGAATCAGAAATGCTCCCACTTTATGACAAGAAATTCTTTCTTACGAGCTGGACGAAGCACACCCATTTCTAAAAATGGTGTCAAAGCAGCTAGTGAAAAGATTGAGTGAGAAACAAGGATGGTGCCATCCTGTTGAGCTGTTCAAATTAGTGACGTTATTTCACTGTAATTAGACCTAACAAGAACGGAATCACACTCTGTAGTAAGGAAAGAAATAGAAATATGGCAATTATATATTTAGCTGTTCACATTTCAGTTCAGTAGTTTCAACATATGTTGCATAAATTAGAAACAAGGTGTTTGGTTATCAAACTAATAACTACTCCGTAAGTGACATTAATTTGGTCATTTAACAACATAACAAAATTCTACATCTAAACAGGGGTGGGAAGACATACTCTTAACTTTTCTGTCAGCACAGATTTATCGGAGATGATAAGATCAAAGTCGAAACAACTAATGGTGATGATAGCAATACTAAATGGGGACCAATGCCCATTAGAAATCATAAGTCGACTTTTGAATTGATAAAGAAACCAAAAAAAAAACTTGATGGTTGAAATTCATCCATAAACAGTTCAAATACGCCAATCAAAGGGGAAAAAACGAAGTTCAAACTTGCACTCACAAGCAGTATTAGGGCTTAACAAAGAACTTTGAATAAATGATTGGGGTTTTGCTACGACTTTAAACAATTGTAAGGAGATTCAATTATTTCAAAAGGAAACACAGAGAGAAATTTTCCCAAATCAGAATTTCCAATTAAGGAACTGAAAAGAATATACCTTGAAACATTGCACTTTTTCATGATGAAGGACATCAATGACATGCACGAGCCAAAACAAATTGAAAGAATCTGGTGGAAAATTCTTCAGAAATTTAATATTTTGGATCTAAAAAAAGTAAATTACAACTACAATATAAAAGCCCCAATTTATTGGGCAAAGAAATTAGGGCAGAGAGGTGAATATAAGATGTACAAATATGCATAAAAAAATTCCAAAAGAAATGCCCAGAGATGGTTGTTCCACCGATTAAACCTAATGTGCATTTTTATTCAGATTGACTTCTAATGCTTTGGATTAATTCACTCCTAATTTTGCTTGGGTGAAGAAACACAGTCTCACACATACAAAAATATACACTGTAGGAAACAAGAGTTAAGAACCTATGTACAGTCAATATGCATACCAATTTTGTAATCCTACCTTGGATTCTAGTAGAAATCACATCGAGAAATCTCATAGTCGATAACGCTTCGCCGTGCATGCATCTCTAGATCACAACGGGAGGGGAAGAGACACAGAGATGTTCAGGGCTTGTCCGCTGCAGTCGAAGAGAGACATACAGAGCGATGTGAGCATTTGAGAACTTGAAGAGAAGATAAGCATAGACATACTTGAAAGAGAAGGCCACTACCAAAGCCCACAGAAGCGAAGTCAAAACAAAATTTAGGGAGGGCCATTTCGGTAAAATTGCCGTACCAAAACGTGAACAGTAACCAGTACTCGCTCTTTATATATATACTAGTGAGGTGATCGCGGGCAAGGCCCGCGCCCGCGACCAAAGTGACCAAAAGGTATGCATTGACAAAAGATATTTACTCAAAATTATTCTGCATGCTTGGAGTGCGTAACTCCAGTAGAGAAACAAAGCTCAAGAACATAATTCTAGACTTCACTTTTTAGCAACCAAAGCATCCTAAGCCTGGCCTTCAAGAAATCTGTCACTACATCGACAGGAATTCATTTACACTATCATCACCGTGCAATTCGGTTCCTCGAGAAAACTTGCTTTAAGGATTCAAAAGCTAGTCAAATGATTGATAACTCTACAACTATTGTATGATATGAACAAATACAAACTGTTATGCATGGAGCTCTAACTCGATTTCACCAAGAATAGTCAGAAACCGAGAAACCCAACCATTATTGAATCTTGTATTTACAGAGTTTTACTAAACTGTTATGTAAGGAGCGCTAACTCGATTTCATCAAGAATCCATACATTCATTGAACCAAACGTGTAAAGGATGGAAAATGGAATTGTGATGACAACTCTTAGGAAAACTGAATTGTATGAGATGATTCTATCTATTAAGCATCCATCTTGCATGTCTTTTAAGTTGTTTGTAGAAACACACTTTCAATCAGCAGCAACATGAGTCAAATGGTGATTAGAAGATATGCACATGAGGAGAGGGGGCGAGCGATGCCATGACACTTAAATCTTGAGAGAGAGTATCACCTTTCTTTAAGAGCATCTCAGACTTCTTTTGTGGTTACATTCAACGCTTATGGAGAATCAAAAGATGAATCATTCCGAGACTCATTCTTGTTCTTTCAGCAGTGGTGTATTCAAATAGACTTTCCTCATCTCCTCATTCACCCTGCAATTTTGTAGCAGAGGTCAGTCATTTCATAACACATTAATGCAACCTCTTATGAACAGATTCAAAATGGGAAGGGTCAGTCATTTCATTCTTGTCATTTTGAAATCGGGTACGTAAGAGGGAATTCTACTCTACTGAAGTACTCAATTTATCCTACAATACCCACAAATACAAATTCACTCTTATGTACCCAATTTCAAATACTGAGAGGAAAAATGCCCCTAAAACTTCAAATATGGAGGGCAATCAATTTGGAAGTAGCTTGAAACCGATTCAAAGCAGAGTTGGGTGGTACCCACCCAAAATCCCTGGTAACCGATTTAGGATTCTTCAGTTGCGTAGTCTCTATCAGAGAGGGATTGCAATGCGTAGTCACAGAGAGAGAGAGAGAGAGAGAGAGTAGGGAAGGGCTGTTTCTGGAACGTGCAACTTTTACCACCACACCAGTGGAAATTGAAAGGGAACAGAGCGTTGCCAATTCAGTCGTGGGAAATAATGGAAGACCAAGGGCAAAAAGGTATAGGGGACGAAAATGTAGGGACGAAAACCTTAAAACTCAACTGACTCAACCTCCATACAACTTCTGGCGACTCTTCCTTAAGTTGTTAAAAGTGGAATTCTTTACTTACTATGATTCTGATTCAGCATGCAGATTGCCATCAAAGCAGAATCTTCTTCCAAGCTTTAATAAAGGGAAAGCTTAATATTTTCTTATATGCTAATTACATAGTTCGTCAATACCTCGTCGCATAAGTCTTGAGAGAGAGTATGACCTTCCTTAAATTTTCGCTCGAATTGTCTATTCAAGCTAATTGACTATATCAGAAACTGTTTTTCTGTTCTTCTGACATTTGTTCAGCCATAGAATGCTCTCCAGGAATTGACAATTGCTTCTTCCTAGCGTATGCTTCTCGTCTCCTCTTATTTCTTTCATTCTTCTTGAATTGTTCCAAAGACAAAGCAGTTGTTGGAGCATAATCCATGGATTTCCGCTTTTGACGAACAGCTCTTTGCTCAATTTCACTTCCTATTAAACGAAGGCAACTTGTAAATATTGTTAGGTTGGAGAATAGAGCTATGTACCAAGGCAATTATATGGAAAAAGCATGGTTTTTTGTTCACCTTTTTCTTTTTCTTCTGACATTTGTTTGATCATAGCAGGGCATACTTGTATCTTATCATTCCATTCCTTTTGCTGTGTAAACAATATTCTACATGAGGCATCTTTTGAAAAGCTATTTCCTATAGATAGAGGTGTCCATCATAGTAAACTTACAGTCACTTGCATTAGGAATTACTCACCATTTTGAAGCTACATAGGTAATCTTCTCTTAGCCATTTCAGTTGAGCAGCTATTTCTACATTAGTCGAAATACTTGGTACCCCATATTCTGTAATCAATGAGGGCAAAACCTGAGATTTTTTTGACAGAGCAACTAATTTAAATGGGTAAAATGTAACTGGCATAAATGAACCCTAAAATAAAAAGGACTGTAAACTGGAATTAAGATGAAAACTAAGCGAGGTGAATATCAAAACAAACATGATCAGAGCGAATAGGACAATAAATTTTCAGTTAAATTTTCTGTCCCACTTCGATTATATGAAATCGAATTCTTAGAAGGCTAAATAAAAATGAAGGGGTTGTACGTCAGAAGCATAAACCAATAATCATTCAAAACGTCTAACCCTGTTTTGGCTCTTTTCACTCTCACACCTTAGAAATCCTGTAAATCATCAATCACCTGGTGTAGCAGTGCCGTAGGTCAGGTGGTGGGCGGCGAGGTTGAAGCCATGCAGAGAAGCTGAAGGGACGTAGAGTTCAATAATGATGGAGAATGGGTATAGAAAGACAGATAGAAACAAAGAGGAAAATGAGCAAAAGAGGGACTCACGCTGAAGGGTTTCCAATCAGACCCACCGTATCCTCCCGATGGTTTGAAAATTTCAGCCAACAACTCCCAAATTGAGTCGATCAATTGTACGAAATCGCGGCAAAATTCCTGTCTCGGTTGTGTGAAGACTGAAGAGAGAGTGGGAAATCAACAACTCCCAAATTGAGTCGATCAATTGTACAAAATCGCAGCAAAATTCCTGTCTCGGTTGTGTGAAGACTGAAGAGAGAGTGGAAAGGGCTGTAATAAGTGTGGAAGGTTGGAGAAGTTGATTGACGTGATTTTTGAAACCGAGGTACGGGCTTGCTGCTGTAGGCGGTGGAATTGTTTGAAGTCATTACTGGTGTCAGCAAGAAGGGTTTGGTTGCAACAGAATTCTGGCACTTCAGCCATGGAAAATACTAAAACACCAGGGTTAGAAACATAAATTCGTTGGGGACGAAATAAAGCGGACAAAAGAGAAGAGGCTCACTGCATCTTTATGTAAGTACTAGTGAGAGGCCCGCGGGCGATGCCCGCGACCTCACTTGTATAAGTATGCCAAACTTCTCAATAAAATTTTCTTTGTCGATAAAAATAAAATAATAAAGAATAGAAGTTTGCTGAGCAATTACATAGGAAATCAAATTGCCCGATGCCTGCTACGTACGGTGATGTCCAAGTAAGAGTAGTATGTATCAGAGTGAAATTGCACCAAGGTATATGATGAAATTTGATTGAGGATCCAGATCAAACATAAAGACAGCTCCAAATAGACCAAACAAAAATGAGTGGAGAGGCAAAAAGATGTATATCTTCACCATTTCTTTCTGCTAATATACATACCATTGGAGATATGGTTTGTAACATTCATGACTTGCCTACAGGTAGCAGTCAAAATGCAAAAGGTTGCTTATGTACTTTAGAGACAAAAATCATGAGAAGCTTGAGATGGTTGTGGCTTGAGCAGTCTATCTAATTCACATACTCATTTCCATTCTGCTGGAAAAGTTGCTTTCCTCATTGTAGCACTATCATACCTAAGTTGAAGTTGAAACCTGAACCTGTGAATTATCAAAATATTATGGAAAAAAATCTGAGTGTATATTTTTTCCCTAAAGCAGCTTGTAGCAGTTGAAAGTAGGAATTCCTCTGAGAGGGGCAAGTTTTTTTACCTGGTGTTAGTGTCTTTTCCTTTATTGGTTTAGTTTGTAATCGAAGCACTTCAGCTCTAATCTTGCCTTGTTCTCTGTGCACCTGTTTATAAGCAATTTTTGAAACTTCAGTAAAGCACAAAAGGTTCATAATTGTCTATCAAAAATCAGAAAATGAAATACCAAGACTGTAGAGCATGTAGAGCCAAAGAGTTATGGTAGAAGATCAGTGAAAGTATGTTTTATGGGAGAAATTATGAGAATGGTAGGTATTTAAAGTTTACCAATTTCTAACACACAAAACTTTGCTTTCTGATGTTGAGGGGTTCTTGGAATACTCTTAATGGGAATAAATTGGTCAGCCATCCTGCAATTTAAGAATCGTACATGTTAGAGGATTGATAAGTCTAAACATAGACCATTTAAGTTGTATAGTCACGACAAGTAGCTGAAAAGAGACATTACAAATTCAGCACAATGCAGCAAGTTTTAACAACTCTTCATATACAACATTTTTGGTGCGGTTATTTTCTCTGTCATCTTCATTTGTTGGCTCAATTAGAATCTTTACAGCAGCACCAGTAGTGGCACAGGAAAGTCCAACATACAAGCGACCATGCGAGAAAACAGGTTCTTTTAAATAGATGCCAACTTTTTCTAGTGTTTGACCTTGAGCTTTGTTAATAGTCATAGCAAAACACAATTTGATTGGAAATTGGCTTCGAGTAAATTGCATGGGGAATTTTTCATGATCGGAGGATCTCAGTTGTATTCGATGCAAAAAAAGAATTTCTCCTTTATGATCGCCAACAGCTATTTCTGCACAAATGACATGATCCTTAAAATCTCGACAAATGAGTCGTGTTCCATTGCAATGTCCTTGAGAAGGATCTATGTTTCTCAAGAGAATGATGGGACAATTTTTTTTCACAATTAATTTATGAGGTGGTAAACCATTAGGAGAAAGAGAATTCAAAAAGTCTTCATAGTCAGCTTGGTAAGCCTCATCAACTGTTTTGTTGATACTGGTGTACTCTCTCATTGTGTTATTCTCTTTTGTTCCTGGAAATTTTTCAATCAAGAAATTATTTATCTCATTGATACTATCAATCTTTGGAGATAAGATCACAGTATTCAACATTGATAAAGGCTCTTGCGCATATTTATTTAAATCGGGGAATATTTCATTGATCAATTCTTCAGGGCAATTGGTTTGGCGTGATTCTTTGTTGGGAGGAACAATCATAGAAGGAGGAAGAGAGACTCTGTATTGACCATCAGTTGGTTCAATTCCGTTGCCAATCCGAAGCAAGTATTCACAGAAAGATGGATCACTTCTTGCACGCATATTCTCAGTCAATCTCAATTTTTCGAATGAATTCCAAAGATGCGAATTGACCAAGCTTGCAGCAATAGATTCGGCTTTAGACCCTTTGCTCACAAATGGTGGGATTTGTCGAAAATCACCACCAAAAACCACAACCTTGCCTCCGAATGGTAAGTCAGAATCATTGACATCTTGTAACATTTCATCCAATGCTTCAATATTCTGATGTTTTGCCATAGGAGCTTCATCCCAAATGATTAACTTAGCCATTCTCAATAGCTTTGCCAAGCCGCTTTGTTTACCAACGTTGCAAGCCTTGTAATCATCTCCATCTATGGGGATCTTAAAGCAAGAGTGCGGTTCGTCCACCTGGCAAAATGGAAGCTGCAACTCCAGAAGATGCAGTGGCCAATGCAACATAATGTCTTGATCTAACAGCAGCTAAGATTGCTTTATACAAGAAAGTTTTTCCTGTACCTCCTGGGCCATCAATGAAGAAAGAGCCACATTGATTTGAGAAAACTCTGTCCGTTATTCTGTCAAATGCAATTCGTTGTTCAGCTGTTAATATTGAAATGGTTTGATAATCAGCTTCCGAAACAACAAGGTTGAGCTCTTCTTCTATTTCTTTTGCAGTTATATCATCATCTGGATAAATAAATTCATCCGGGCAGAGTTTAAAATCTTTTATATTCTTTCCCATAGATCGAAGAATTGAACTAACACCTTGAAGAACTTTTCGCTGAATTTCTTGCTTTGAAAGATTTTTATTTTTGGAAAAGTCTTCTGACATAGGATCTTGGAACTTCTGCCATAACTCTTGGGGGTTATTCGGAGTACAATGAACAAGTATGCTTGCAAATAATCGACGCATTGCATAAGGCATTTGGTAAGTTGCAGCTTCTTTTAAGCATTGCTCAAGATCATTATCTTCTTCCAAAAGCCCCAGCTTAAGTGCAGCTTCCCTGAAAGTTGTTACCTTTTTCCCATTGATGGTTCTCAAATTTGAAATAGATGTTGGCCCTCTAACATTGTTGAGAAGTAATCTCAAAAAATAAATTCACCATGAGTAGGTTGGATGGTGACGATCCGGCCAATGACTTTATCTTGCTCTCTTTCTTTCCATCTTCGTTCTCCTGGCAGCCAAACAAAATATTCGGGGAATTCTCTGTACAAAAATTTCCCAGCTTTGGCTTTCTCATGACTTCTATTCATAGCAAAAAACTCAGTCAACATTGTTTTTGTGAACATGTTATTCTTCAAGATTGAGTTCAAATTATCTGATTCTTTGAAGTTCACAGGTTGCTGATTTTCCAAGTGAACTTGAAGATGATATACAGAAGGGTACATGCCAAACATCGGAAATCCATAGAGTCTCCACACAGCCTCTGGCGCAGAGATCCACCGAGCATTTTGGAATCGCCTTATTTCATCTATGTCCTCTTGATCATTTTGTTGCGTAACATGAAATGTAACTTTATCGTGCCCCTTGTAAATATACTTGTAGAGATACTTGACAGCCTTGATTGTTGAGCAAATCTAACATTCAAATGACAATTGAATTTTGCGAGCAGATATGCATTGTAAGGAACAACCCAACGGTTATCAAGAAGATGACCTCTAATCATGATTTTTTCTTTTGTATCCTCGCGCTTGTAGACAGGATATGAATCCTTCTTATATCTTGTCATTGGTTCAAAGTCCTTTAAAATGATTTCTGCATTTCTCATTCTTCATGCAAACGTTGCTTGGATTCAAATCGCCACAAGGACCATGAATCATATGCTTTACAACTGCAGCACATAAGTGTGGATTTTCTTCTTCACTTGGTAACTCTGCACTCACAATCTTATCATAACTTTCAAGTGATAATAACGTATGCCCATGCTCCAAAATGAGCAATAGGTGCATATGGGGTAGCCCTCTTTTTTGGAACTCTATTACATAGACATAAGCTGCAACTTTTCCAAAGATTTGCCGTTTGATCAGATCATGTTTCAGTTGTTCCATTTGTGCTCTAAAAACACGCACGACAAGATCTGGCCTATTTTGTGCTTCATCTTTTGGTCCCAAGTGTTCCTTGATTTCTGGCCACGATGCATTGCATGTCATGGTTAAGAAAACATCTGGTTTTCCAAATCGCTGGACAATTGCCATTGCATCAACATAACGCCGACGAAGATCTCTTGGACCACCGATAAAAGAGGGTGGAAGTATCACTCTATGACCAATCTTAGAACCTCTGTTCTCTCCAGCAGAAACGCTGTCGACTATTCCTTGATAGTAATCAGCTCTTATCTGAGATTGGTTGTTTCGAAAGAATTGCAGCCTAGAGGTTTCTACCTTAATGTACATGTCAATGCAGAATTGTTGAAGTAACCGGCCAGAATGTAACAAAATTGATGCTTCTTTTGGCCTCATTTGTAACCTATAGCAGTAATATTCTCGGCATGACACTGTAGCTCGTTCTTTTCTTTTTTGTGACATGACTGAGAATCAGAAAAGGAAAAGTATGAGTAAAAAGTCATAGATACTTTTATGGATATCTAGGAGGATATATATGCAGTACCTTCATTTTCTGCATCGATTATGTCTACAGTAGGTTGAACTGACTTAGGAGACACAAGGAATTGTCCATGACAAGTCTGCTCTCCTTTTCTCTTTTCAACTCTTTTGATGCCATAATGCCAACCGGTTTCACCCAAAGGAAATAGTAATGGATATTGTAAAGGATCGTAGCAACCAAAGTTGTAAACTTGTAATGTATTCTTTCACTTTGGCCAGAAGTTCGATGGACTGTAATGGCTCTTTCTCTCTGTTCAGTTGAACCATCATTGTCTATCCATATAGCTGCAACTTGTGAAACTGATGGCACATTGTCTACTCTTTGATCAAGGCCAGAATCACACCTTATTATGATGCGATGAGTATCGAGCTCATTTACATTGCTGAGACTTCGAAAGAACATCGCGTATGGGTTTGGCTCTAGAATGTTGATAAGCTTTTTCACAATTGAAGCTCTTAGTTTTTCAGAAAATCTCAACCTATTCTCCACTTCATGATCAGTGTCGTAGAAATACAACTGCAGATGCGAAAGCTTAGTACTTGAAGGCTCAAGCTCATTGATGTAGTGATAGACCTGCCCTTGGATCCTAAGAGTATAAATTCCTTTATCTCTTTTGCACAATTTCTCGTCATATTTTTTTATACCAAAGGATGTGAAAGCAAATAAGCTGTTAAACGTACGAATATATGTACGAAACTCGTCTGCCTCTACAGAATCTGATGTATATAAATGCCAAAGTTCAGGTGGAGCGTTTACGGGAACTAAAGAAATCTGACCTTTTCTACAACAAAATCCTTCAAGTTCAAGATAGAACCTAATTGCATGGCAATGTTGGCAAGGCGGTTGTGCGGGCAAAACCATGGCTTCTCCTGGAGCAACAAGCTTCATGCGCTTAGTTTTTTTTTCCTTCAGGCCTATTATTGCTTCCTAGATAAGGAAAAAATAAGTTAACAACAAAATGTAAGAAGTAATCACACAATTAAAGCAATGAATTTGCAGAAGCATGAAAAACACATACTTTTAGTGTTTGCTCGTCTCAAGGTCCTTGAAGAAGAGGAACCTAATACATAAATGAGCAAGAAACAGATGCTTAGATTCTTCGCTCTTTTAGCAATTCTAAAGAAAGGAAGGATAATCAATTATGGAACATTATTTACCTATTTCATAAATGCTAAGCCAAGAAACGTGCGCTTTTCCTTTGTCAGAGATGTTAGTAGAAAGTGGCATAGCAGCACGTGTTACTATGAAGAAACAATTAGAACCCACGAAAAATTAGTAGACATATAATTTACAATATATTTTATTTTGTCGTTCAGTTAATACATGTAGCTTTGCCTTCACAGATTGATATTTGTTTCTTTTGAGCATATAACTCACGCCTTCTTGTGTTTCTCTGATTCTTCTGCTCTGCCTCTATTGTCAAAGTTCCGTCTGTTCTATCTGGTGCTTGACGCTTTTGAAGAATTGTCGATCTCTTGATTTGAGATGTGACTACAAATACATAATACAAAAAAGAAAAGGTACTTAAGACTTTTAGGGGTGTGGACAATAATGAATTTGCATCGATAGCAAAACAATAATTCTACTATGACAAATACTGTTAGATGAAGTTTTTTTGGTCTTCTGGGTAAAGATTTCAAGTTCAAATATTCATGTTGTGAAGATAAGACAAAACAACTATAATTATATAAATACGTTGAAGTTTTTAATACCTGTGCTTTCCCCTTGATCAGATATTGACAACTGCTTTTTCCTAGCATAAGCTTCTCGTCTTTTTCTGTTTCTTTCTTCTCGTTGCGTTTCGGCAGGAGAAAGGGTTTCCACCGCTGTGTCGTGTCTCTCAGACTTTTGACCTGGGACATTGAGTTGCACCTCACACTTTCCACCCGAGTCATTGAGTTCTGGAACAAGATTAGCTGATATATTGTTCCAATTATAGGGGAAAATAGTGAACTATCTTATTTGTATTGAAAGGTACTATAAACGATCATACAATATAGCTGGAAAAGGATTATGTAGTAGACCTTCTTGTTGCTTGATTTCGAAGGCCTTTTTTTTAGCATAAGCTTCTCGCCTTCTCTTATTCTTTTCTTGCTTCTGTGCTTCAGCTCTTGTGTCTTCAGCAGGCACCTTTCTTTTAACCATTAGTAGGATTTATTTCTAACTCTATGGAAATGATCAATGCAAAGATTTGGCTGCAAGATATTACTTATGTAAGTTGCTCAAGGTCCAAGGAAATGCATAAAACAAAAATTATTAATGTTCTACTATAATAAAGCAATGATGCACATGTATCTATACCCATGTATTGAGCCTCCCGAAGACTAAACAATTGCATCAACAAGACTAAAAAACTGCATCAGTAAGTTGTCTGTATTTATATTGGCTACTTAGTAGCTCTTACTGTTATTTATATGCTATCAAACCACAAAAGTTTTGCCAATGCTTAAAAAACCTAACGTGGAGCTTAGCTCTTAAAAGTTCATATTCATTCTTGGCTCCACAGGGGACCCTTCCTGGTGAAAAGTCAATTCTCTTGTTGCTATTTTTTCTAATTCTCGTGAGGAATGAATTAGTTGAGACATTAAAAAATTGTAACCAAAATACCAGCTATGATATTTTTTTTTTTGACAAAACGTTTTTGGAGGTTACCAATTATGCTGAAAATAGCAGCTATGATATTATTTTTTTTTGACAAAAAGTTTTTGGAGGTTACCAATTATGCTGTATGTTCATTGTTGCCATCTAAAAAGCACGGACACGAGACATGAACACGACCCGACAAACATATACATCGCTTTTTTTTTTCCTTCCAAAAACAGAGGAGGTAGGAGTATGTTTTGAGGTGTCTTCTATGAATTCATATACAGGGCCAAAACATTGTTTCTGTTAGTAAAGGAAGAAAAAACTACAAATTATATTTGATAATCATCAACAGTCACTATATGTAAGAATATTGGAAACATTTCACCAAACATGTAGAGTGCAGGATAATTATATTCATTCTTTGTAATAAGATTGTTCCATTGGCTGGTAATTTTGATGGAATTGCTCTGATTTTGGCAAGGGACAGATATTCTTTGAAACAAAATTACGGACTATGATATTTTTTTTGACAAAACGTTGCATTTTTCTTAGCATGCAAAGCATATAAAATTCAACCATTTCAGAATACAAAGAGGAGAGTTTATACCTGTTTCTCTAGTCTGCAATGGCAATAAACCTGGGAAACTGCTCTGGGATTTTTACTTGGAGGAAATTTTTTCCAGATTGGCTTTGTGGCGGAAGCAATTTGCGTGAAGAAAACCAGAAGGAAGAGAGTGGGGTTCTAAGAAGAGAGGATGGCGTTCTAGGAAGAGAGGATCTTAATTTTTCCACTGCTCTAAAATTACCGACCCAAGTGTTCCTCTATTCACCCATACATGCCACGCCACCTGGATCAACATGCAAGATGGGCAAAACGGGGATTTCACCAAAGCCGAAAGTACGAAACTTTCGTTCACTAATATATGTTTGTAAGGATATAAGTATATATAGATATATAGTACTAGTAGGGATAGGGATAGGGATAGGGATTTAATGTGCACTTAACAATTGGTTGAATCTGGGAATTCATCCGCCTCGTTTGATTCGCGGACTAAAATAGGTGGGATTGATAGTCCTGAGATTGATAGTCCAGGATTATTTGTGATGGGACAAATTTAGTACTGAATCTCACAAAATCCCCTGTTTGATTCGTGCCGGATTAACATCGGGATAACCCATATGTCGGCCAATCCCATGTTTGGTTCCCTAAACTAAATTTTGGGATTAATTTGAGAACTATCTCTTTCTTTGGAACATCTTTCAATGTTATAATCACAAGAACAGATGCATAGTGATCAAACGAAGCTCACAAAAAGAAGAAAATGGTCTTCAATCAGAAACCCATCTCTATTTTTATAGGATTAAGATTTGTAAACAATACCCAGATTTGAATATTCACAAGAATCAAAACCCACAATCAAATACACAATTAGAAAACCATATTCACCCTTAAACAATAAGAAATCTGGGGCTCAAGAATGAGGCTCCAAACAGAGAGAAATTGAATGTTTCTTTGGGTGGTTGTCTCTCTCTGTAATCATCTGAGCCGATGATTTCTCCTCACAAATCAACAACCCTCCTCTCTATCTCTCTCTCTGTATACGTGTGTTTGTATTTGCGCGCGGTTGCAGCATATCTTCCAATTTTTCCAAACAGAGCATCCCCAATCGATCCCTCCCAGTAATCGGAGTAATTATTCAGTTAATAGAAAACAAAAGTCTGAAACAAACCCAGACGCTTTTGCGGGAACCAATAAATAGAGAATCAATAAACACAGAAAACGAGAGAGAGAGAGAGAGAGACGAGGAAGTACATGCGTTCGAGCTATCTCCTTGATTCAATCGGCTGAGCTCTAGTAGAGTTAGAGACAGAGAGGTAGAGGAGCCGCAGGAGCGGCTGAGTGAGAGAAGACGATGAGTTTTTTTGTTAGAACATTTCCGTGGCAATTTTGTAATAAGACAGCCTTCCAATTCGCGTGTGTTTTGTCCCGGCTTAATTAGTCCCACCCACCCACCCATGGGATTACACAATACCACACATATAAGATAACTTATGTCCCGGGATTACTAATCCCAGACGCTTTTGCGGGAACCAAACAAGGGATTAGGTGGGATTGGACGCGTTTAATCCTATCCTAGGTGCCCAGTCCACGAATCAAACGAGACCATAGAGTATAAAGCAAGGGAGGATAATGCAATTTTTGAGACCGAAGGTTCTTGCATTTGTTGGAAACGTTACAGAGGTCAGTGAAATTAACCCTTAATGGTTATACACAAGGTTGATTGTGATTATTTATGAATCCAAAAAACAATATCTATAGGATAACAAAATTACAATTTTTGGAACCTAAATTAGTCTGCCGTGTATCCGATGCCCATTTCGCGTCTTGGGGAAGACAAGATACAGGGCATGGGATTGGATGGTGGAAGGGAGAGGAGGGCCGGAGATTGGATTTTGAGACGGCTTTGGCTTTGGATTGGGATTAGATTAGATTATTGGGGTATTTGCACTTATACCCCATGTACTTTGCTCAAGTTGTAAAGACACCCCTTATACTTATTTTTAAGGCACTTACAGGGATCCTGAATTTTGCTTAGGTCCAAGTTTCGACTTTCCCGATCAAATTTGCCACTACGGGCTTGGATTAAGCAGTTGTCTGTAAAACTATATATGTTCGGATCAAGCCCCTCTCGGTCATTTTTTTTTACTATTCCTTGCGGGTACCCTTAAAAACCCATTCGGAATGCATTGGACGGATTGGATCATCAAAATTTGATCGGGAAAGTTGAAGTCCGAACCTAAGCAAAATCTGGATCCCTGTTGGGGGTGTAAGTGCCTAAGAAAAGGTAAGAGGGGTGTCTTTGCAACTCAAGAAAAGTACAAAGGGTCAAAGCGCAAATACTCCTAGATTATTTAACTAGGTGCAAGAAGTAATTGGTGCGAGAGACATTTTTTAGGTTCAATTAGAGTCACCCGATCTTGAGCAATATTCCTAGCATTGTATAAAACCCTAAAATATCCAAATACACATCAACTTGAAATAGACCACCCAAAAACTACTATTTGTAAATCATAGAAATCAACTGCAGTCAACCAAAGAGCTATAAATAGGGGTGAAATCCATTCGGTCGGTTCAGTTTTTTTGGAGTTTTGAAACCGAATAATAGGTTCGGTTTACGAACTGATACGGTCATTGGCTTTTTTGGTATCGATTTGTTCGGTTTTGTATTCTGGGCCTCATTTTAACTTCATCAAATAAAACTAGAAAAAAATGAAACACATAAATTGAGACCTCATTTGGACCAAGCAAATGCGAAATTTTAATATCCTAGCATATTTGCATAACAAAGTCCATACTTCTTAACCCTTATTTGGGCCAAAAAATTGCATAACCGAAAACTACGAGAGGGAAAAAAAAAAAAGATTTCCATTTCCAATGTTTTTGGGCCTGACACTCGGCATCTCAGCCTTACTGCCAAGTAAAATATGGAGTAGACATTTTGGTAAACATCCAATAGTATCTGTTTGTTATAGCCACTGGAGTATCTACAACCCATGAGGAACACTAATGTTATCCATTGCATCAAACTTCAAACCAAATATCCCAATGAAGAGAAATGCAAATAAACAAAAAACAGACTAGGAGTTCCATACTTCCATTGCTACTACTACATATTTCTCAAATCACAACTATGTGTCAGCCAGACAACCTGAGCCTCATTCCAAGTCTCCTCTTAAGCTTTTGACTAACTTCACGTCTTCTCTTACGCTTTTGCCTAACTTCACGTCTTCTCTTACGCTCTACCCCACACAAGATAACCATATTCAGAAGAGGCTCATTAGGGATAGCGAAATCATATTCAGCGGCAAAAGCTGTCAACCCCACCACTTCCCCATTTGAGCGAAAAATTGGCCCACCGAATGAACCAAGCATACAATTCATGTTGTTGATTTGTATAACCCTTGCTGAGTTAGAGAGAGGAAGCCTGTAACCCTCACAACGAATATCAGCCACCCACCTATTCAGAAAAGCAACCTCGCCCACTAGAAATGTGTAGTAACAAATATTAGAATGAGAGATTGAATATAATCTCATCCCCATGTGTACAGATTCCCCATACCCAAATTTACAACACTTAAATGGACCCTTCCTCACTTCCTTTACTCTCAAAATGGCCAGGTCATACTCCCGCCACAAAATAAAGCGCTCCGCCTTACGGAAAATTGTTTTTGAACCCGGTTGACTTACACATACTTTAAAACCATCGGGCACCAAATGGGCACATGTCATAACATATCCAGCCCTGTTTATGACAACACCTGCCCCACAGTGAAATTCCTCCTCCTCCTCCTCCTCCTCCTCCTTACCGCCCTCCTCACCCTCCTCTTTCTTCCTTGGTGGCTCAGACCATACAATGACGACAACCTCCTTCATCTTGTCATAGAGATCATCCATTTCTTCGTTGTAGTACCGATGCTTCAAAAACTGCACAAGATGACACCCAAAATCCAGTCAGAGCAGAAAACTTCCACAAGCATCACACATGCATAATAGTATACCAGTACAGAAGGAGAGATGTTCGCATCAAAGAAGTACATCAAAGTAGCATACTAGAATGAGGAGGAGCATAAGTAATTTGAAAGCCTCAACAGCAGGAGCAGATTGAATGAGACAATGAGTGATCCACTCATCAAATCACCAGTAAAAGGATTAACACCAGTGCAGACCATACTACTCGTCAGCAAAAGTAGAAACAGACTATTAATAACAGCAGAAGTCCACATGACTGGAACAGCAAAAGGAAAATGAACATAACATGGACTGAACAGCAACATAACATGGACTGAACATCTCCAACTTACGCCATAGCAATAGCAGTATAAAATCGACTGAGCTTAAAGCCTTAAACATCTACAACTCATCAGATTCGGATATTACAAAATTAGAAAATCGAGATTTCAGAAATCTGCATAACGTATCCACCAAATTACAAAATAAACAGAGTCCAGACTCCAAAGAAGTTTCCATCCGCTTGAAGTCTGATCACTTCAATAGTAAAAATAAGAACTACAATCCTATTAGTTTCTAAATGAGCAGCTATATTTGCAGCCAATAAGGCTGGACCAAGATGCTCTCAATTCGTGGAGCTGAGAGCAAAAGAAGGCGAGCTAAGGAACCTATGCCACACAATTCAACTCTTTTCTCAGTAAATGGCCTCCCCACATCAAAGAACGCAACAGAAATGAACATGAAGCCAGAAAACAATACACCAGAATGTGCAGAGTGACCACATTTTACATTGTGTCTGTGTCCCTGTGAACTCACTTACGAAATGACAAAAACCAAGATGGCAAAGATGGGTCTGCAACTCTGCATACAAAGACAGAGAGAAAATCTAGCTCAATTTAGTAAGAGCTACTCATTAAAAAACTGATGCAAACTCAGCTCAACTTAGATAACAGAAACATGGTCGGAGCATTGCATCGTCCAAAACAAGTAGTTCATGTGTAGAAACGCGCAAATGCCAAGACCTATATACCAGCAGTTCACTTCAAACAAGATGCAAGTAAACACTGACTCAACTAGCCACAAGATTGCATTTTACCTCAGCATGAATCAAACAAACAAAGAATAGAAAGAAGAAAAAAGACATCTTGGTCAAGGGACTCGAATCCAATTCACTGGAAGACCGGTCCATTACTCAAATTAAATGCCACACATGTTCAGTATATCCAGGAGCAAGCCCAACCTTTCAGATTTTGTGTAATTTTTCAGTATCCCAAGGAACCCACCGGAGAACTGAATTGTTAAACTCCGACTTTTCTTTCTTTTTTGACCGGTAATGACAAAATATTATGTTTCAGGATTTGTCCATCTTGGTCAAAGATCTCCAGCTCAAAACATTTGGAAGACCATATAAAATCGAAAAACAACCTGCATGGATAAATGGCAGGTAAACCTAACAACTTAAGTTTGTGTGGTAACCAAAGCCTATTCGAATCAATTGTTGGGTTATTTAACTCCAAAAATTCTCAAACGATCATTGTGAAAGGGATTCAAGCACTGACGAGAGCGAAGATGGAGTAGAGAGTGAATCTGGGGGTGGGGGCGAACATGGAGTGGAGAGCGAAGATGGAGCCAAGAGCAAAGAAGATGGAACCAAGAGTGAAAGTGGAGATAACGAAGATGCAGATGAAGAAATGGATACAAATAGTTGACCATCTAGTTTGTTTGTTTGTTCGTTTGTTTGTTTTTTTTTTTTTTGCTATTTCTTTATTTTGGCGATCTTTTTTTGACTGGGTTAGGTACTTTGGTTCATCTATTTTTCGAATGGGGTAAGTGCCCCTCTGCACAATATGGCAAGTTGCAGTCCTTGCGGTTATGTTTTTTGAATGAGATGGTTTTGGTGACTTTTTTTTGGGCATATATGGACGATTGATGCATAAGTTGCAGTACTTGCGGTTCTGTTTCTATTGTTTATGAGTGTATATGCTCAGCAGGTTCTTTTTGGAAATGCTATTTATGAGTGTTTCTTTGATTCTGGGGTCTTTTGTGTTTGTTTTCTTGGCCTCTTACTTGGGAGCTTCGTGTTTGGGTCTGATATGCAGGTTTTGTGTCAGACTTACGGATTATGAAAATGGAGAGAGAGAGAGAGAGAAATCTTGTGCGTAAGGAAGATTGGGAGAAATCTAACAAAGGTGGATTCAAGAATGAAGATTGGCATCTGTTTTCGAAGAGGAGATCTAGCCGTAGATCTTTCTCTTTTGGGGTGAACTCAAGAGTCAATGTGAATTCTCGAGTTACAACAGTATTTGTGGATAACCTTACGGAGGATATGGATTCAGAATGGTTAAGTCAGATTTTTTCAAAGTATGGAAGGATTTGGGATGTATTTATTCCAAAAAAGAAAAGTAAGTTTTTCAAGTCGAAGTTTGGGTTTGTAAGATTTGATCGCTCGGAGGATGCTGGAGCGGCGATCGAGTTTATGAATGGCTTGATGATAAGAGAAAAGAAGATGTTCGTGAAGATGGCTTCGTTTGGTGCGGAAAAAGGTTTTGGGAATCATCAAACAGGTATAATCAAGAATGTTAGCAAGATGGCAAAAGGTAAGGAAACTGGGGGTGTGATCAAGAATGTTATCAAGGTTACATATTGCTATTTTTTAGCTTGAATTACATTTTAAAAAAAACAAATGCAAAATGTAAACCGCTTATAGTGCTTCCGATTTAAAGAAAATAACTTTTTCTTACATGTTTTAAGCAAATTCTTCTTGGTTTGGTGCAAAATAGTAGAATCTGTAACGAGGTTACCACGATATATAAATAGGAAGGTATGGAAATGTTACATATTTTTTTTGTTGTATATTGTGTGTAATTTTAATGCATGTTACGCTTGTTTTATGTTATCTACGAAGAGATGTACGTTGAAAGTATATGGTACGAATAGTTTTGGAAGATGATACACAGACTTTTGATTGTTATGGTAACCAAAAGATATCTTTTTTCTACATGAAGGTGAAATGGGAGTTACATAAAATAAAATGTACTACGTGATACTATCACTTTCCATTTCTTAACTAAAGGCGTATGTGTGTGAAGGGCAATCTGATCCAATTACTAAAGTGGGATGGAGGACATTGTCATTTGAAAAATCCAAAGGGAAGTTCTTCGTGTTGTTAGAAACCTCAGGGAAGGGCAGTGTAATTTAACCAAAAACAAGAGATCAAAATTACTAAAATTGGGGGTAAAAGGACTCGAACCCTGATAAGTCCATAAGGGAATCTTGACACTCAGGCGGCAACCAGCTGCACTACCACAATTATTGTGATCTTCTGCCCATCATTGACATTATGAGGGTGTTTGGCCGCCTTGGTTTCAACTTTTCTCATTCTCGTTTTCTCTTTTTGGGTGTTTGGGAGCCAACACCCAGAATGCATTCCTCCATAATATGTTTTCAGTTTCTGGCTTTCCAGGCGAGAACCCAAAACCCTCCTTTTCCATTTCTACTTCTCGTTTTTTATTTTTCCCTAATTTCTCTTCCCATTCATACCCCTTGTTTACCAGAGAGAGAGGGGAAGCCTGCGATCTTCCACACCGGTTCATTGTTACTCTGTTCTTCCACACCGGTTCGTTGTTACTCTGTTCTTTAAAACTATGTTATTCTGTATTGGGGTTGGTACCAAAGCCACAAAACTAATAAAATGGGTTTCTCCCAAGAAAAAATAAATATAAGAAGTATATACTATGTAAATAATTGGACTCGATGCGTTTAAGAAAATATTTTTCAAAATGACTTAAATTTTTTTTGCTAAAATCAATTCATACACATTTTAAATACTGTAAAAGATAAACAAGGGCAAAATGGTAAACAACCAATCTATAACTCATTTTCATCATTATTCTTCCAAACACTACTCCTTTTGCAAAATGCATTCTGCACATTTCTCCCAAACACTCCTCCCAAATTCAAAACACATTCTCTCCATAATCTAAAAAGCCAAAAAGCCAAAAAATAAAAAATGAAAAACTGAAAAATAGGCTCCCAAACACCCCCTATATACTATAGTGTAATACACAACAATTTTTTTTTTTGGTTGCCCTAGCCCGGGGGGTTGCCCAAGCCCACGGGCTTGCGGGGCTTACCCCGGGGCCGGCCCTGATTGCCAACAGGCCATAGACTTACTGGCACATGTCCTTCATTTATTACTTTACCCTTCACCTTCCAGGGGTAGAGGCCCCGCATGTTGTGTCTGTTGTGAATTTTGTGTGAGTAATTGTCTTATTTCCCATTAGTGTATACTTATAATACAACTACTTCATTGTTTTATCTCATTCATAAGAAAATTCCCAAGACGTCAATTGTTGGGGTGCAGCGAAAATGATATTTTTGGACCTCCGTGTGTAATTTCGGTCATAGGGCCCAACCTATTTATTTAGCAGTTTGCTCATAATTAGGGTTATCAGTTTTTGGAGGAAAACAGAGAGAGGCGAGAGAAAACGCGAATCTCAGAGAGATTGCGAGAAGACTTGTACTCTTGTTGATTGATTTCATAGTGGACTGGTGTGGCTCCCGTGGTTTTTCCTCGCGTTGAGGTTTTCCACGTATATCTTGTGTCTCGCACTTTCTTTCCGTTTTTTCATTACGCACCATTATTTGTCTTTGCGATTTCTGTGATTCATTGTTCCCACGATCCGTAGGGCATTGTGGGGTTTCGAAAATCCTAACA
This sequence comes from Gaultheria prostrata, assembly GCA_036023075.1. NCBI lineage: Eukaryota > Viridiplantae > Streptophyta > Magnoliopsida > Ericales > Ericaceae > Gaultheria > Gaultheria prostrata. Next base: position 49,497 of record JAXBDA010000426.1, on the reverse strand, counting down.
ACTGGTATCAGAATCGCGGTTGCGGTAAGGTTTGTTCGACAGGTTAGGGTTTAATCTCGTTCGAGCAGGCTAGGGTTTCAGGGAGCTGTGAGTTCTGAAGAAGGCAAACAGAGGATCGACAAATTTGATGGGTTAGACTTCGCGTACTGGAAAACGCAGATAGAGGACTATCTGTATCAGAAGGATCTTTACCGGTCGTTGCAGGGTAAAGAAAAAAAGGGAAGAAGACTGAAGAGAGCGGCGGGGATTGGGACGTTCTGGATAGGAAGACGTTAGGAGTTATTCGCCTGTCCCTTTCAAAGGCAGTCACCCACAACATATTGAAAAAGAAAACGACAGAGGAGCTTATGGCAGCGCTGAAGAAGATGTACGAGCAACTGTCTGCTGTGAATAAGGTACATCTTATGAAAAAACTTTTCAACCTGTCTTTGGCTGAAGGGGTTTCCTTTCTGTCTCAGTTGCCAAAGAGCTGGTAGGGTACTGTTAGTACAGTCAGTAATTCGGCAGGGAAAGAAAAGTTGAAACTGAGTGAGGTTGTTAGTTTAATTTTGACCGAGGAGGTCAGAAGAAATTCGATTGAAGGTTCCAGTTCACATTCAGTTCTAAGTTTTGAGCAGAGGGGTAAAAGCCAGACCAAGGGTGGTCAGAATCAGAATAGAAACAGGTCAAAATCGAATGGCAAGGGAAGTAAGGCTAAATCTCAGGTTCAGGTTCGGCCCATTAAAGGTGAATGTTGGAATTATGGCCAGACAGGCCATATGTCACAGACTTGCAAAGCACCAAAGAAGAATAACGGTGGGCAGGAGGCTCACGTCGTGCACGATGCACTTATTCTTGCTATGAACAACGACGCCGAATTGTGGGTAATTGATTCGGGTGCCTTATTCCACGCCACTGCTAACAGGGAGGTTCTGCAAAACTATGTAGCAGGGGGCTTTGTGAAAGTATACTTAGGGGATGATGAGCCTTGTAGTATTGTGGGAAGAGGTGATGTTCAGATTGCGACGCAGGGGTACAAATGGTGTTTGAAAGATGTCAGACACGTTCCGAATTTAAAGAGGAATTTTGTTTCGGTTGGACAGCTTGCAGCAGCAGGTTATACATCAACATTCACAGGGGACACGTGGAAAGTCTCCAACGGTACCATGGTGGCGGCTAAAGGCAAGAAAGTTGGTACACTTTACTTGACTTCACATGGTAGCGACACACTTGCAGTTGCAGACAACAAAGAGAGTTCAAATCTGTGGCACAGAAGACTAGGACATATGAGTGAGAAGAGAATGACGGTTTTGCGGTCGAATGTGAAGCTACCGGGTTTAGAGTCAGTGGATATTGACATGTGTGAGGATTGCATCTTTGGTAAACAGAAACGGATTAGCTTTCAGAAAGGCGGCAGGTCTCCCAGGGCTCAGAAGCTAGAGCTTGTCCATACAGATGTTTAGGGTCCTGCAACTGTGTCTTCTCTTGGCGGTTCTTATTACTACGTTACTTTTGTCGACGATCACTCAAGGAAGGTATGGGTATACTTCATGAAGCATAAGTTAGAGGTCTTTGAAGTCTTCAAGAAGTGGAAAGCCACGGTTGAGAATGAAACATATTTGAAGGCAAAGAGGTTAAGGTCCGACAACGGCGGAGAGAATGAGTTGGGGGAGTTCATGAGAGCCTGCTGTCTATTTGGGATTCGATTAGAGAGGACACCTCTAGGGACTCCGCAACATAATGGCATTGTAGAGAGGATGAACAAGACCTTGACTGAGCGTGCTAGGAGCATGCGGATACACGCAGGGTTGCCCAAGATGTTTTGGGCAAATGCAATCAGCACAACAACATATTTGATCAATCTTGGGCCATCAGTTCCGTTGAACTTTAGCATACCAGAGGAGGTTTGGAGTGGTAAAGAGGTAAATCTCTCAACTTAAGTATTTTCGGTTGTGTTTCCTATGTGCGTATTAGTGACAAGGACATGGATAAACTTGATGCTAAGTCACAAAAGTGCACCTTTATTGGATATGGCGGAGATGAGTTTGGTTATCATTTTTTGGATGACAAGAACAGGAAGATAATCAGAAGTAGAGACGTTGTATTTGATGAAATGGATGTACAAAGACAGGGACAGCAAACAGATCGAGCAGTGGGAGTACCACTTCGGATGAAGATACATCTGAGTACTTTGGGTTGGAGGATCTCCCATATGACAGTGGGGTTGAGCAGAGGTCTAGTCAAGTAGAGAGGAGAGAGCTTCAGATGGGGCAGCTCCAGAGACAAGGACTAGTTCAGCGGTCAGAGAGTTGAGGAGGTCAACCAGAGCACACAAGCCGAATCCGAAATACATTTATTCGCTTGATTACTTGCTTTTGACGGATAGTGGAGAACCAGAGTGCTATGATGAGGCTTTGGAGGTTTTTGAGTCAGCTAAGTGGAAGACAGCGATGCAGGAAGAGATGGATTCTCTTCATTCCAACGGTACTTGGCAGTTAGCTCAACTTCCCGCAGGAAAAAAAGCCTTACAGAACAAGTGGGTTTATCGACTTAAGTAAGAGAGTGATGGCAAGATTGGTTGTAAAGGGTTTCCAACAGAAGGAGGGAATCAATTATACAGAGATATTTTCACTGGTTTTGAAGATGGCCACTATCAGAGTGGTGTTGAGTTTGGTTGCTGCTGAAAATCTCTACCTTGAGCAGTTAGATGTTAAAACTGCTTTTCCTCACGGAGACTTGGATGGAAAAATCTACATGAAGCAGCCTGTTGGCTTCATTGTGAAAGGCAAGGAAGAGATGGTGTGCAGACTCAAGAAGAGTTTGTATGATTTGAAACAGGCTCCCAGACAGTGATACAGAAAGTTTGATGGTTTCATGCAGCATAGTGGCTACACAAGGTGCAATGGAGATCACTGTTGTTACTTCAAGAGGTTTGAGTCTAGCTACATTGTTTTATTGCTCTACGTAGATGATATGCTTGTAGCAGGTTCCTGTGTTAGGGAGATCAATAGGTTGAAGCAACAGTTGGCAAAAGAGTTTGCTATGAAAGATCTGGGTGCAGCTATGTAGATATTTGGGATGAGAATCAGCATGGATAGGGCTCAGAGGACCTTACAGTTGAGTCAAGCTGGTATATTGAACGTGTTCTGGAGAGGTTCAATATATAGGGTGCTAAGGCAGTTAGCACACCCTTGGGAAGTCACTTCAAATTTTCTCAGGGGCAATCACCCAAGACAGATGCAGAAAGAGAGCATATGGCCAAGGTTCCGTATACCTCGACCGTTGGTAGCCTGATGTATGCGATGGTGAACACGAGACCAGACATCGCCCATGCAGTGGGAGTTGTGTGCAGGTTTTCTAGCAATCCAGGGAAACATAATTGGGAAGCAGTAAAGTGGATTATGCGATACTTGAGAGGTACCACTGATTTGCCACTTTGTTTTGGGAGAGGGAAGTTGACAGTGCAAGGACATGCAGATGCAGACTTTGCCAGTGATCAGGATATGCAGCGAAGCACCACGGGTTATATCTATACTATGGGTTCAACAGCGGTGAGTTGGGTCTCACGTCTGCAAAAATTAGTGACACTATCCACGACAGAAGCTGAGTATGTGGCCGTGACTGAGGCTGCAAAGGAGATGATTTGGATGAAGGGCTTCTTGGAGGAGTTGGGTTTGAAGCAAGAGAAATGCGTTCTTTTCAGTGACAGCCAGAGTGCTATACACCTTGCCAAAAATTCAGTGCTCCATGCCAAGACGAAGCACATTGATTTGAGGTACCATTTCATTCGTTCGCTTTTGGATGATGGGGATTTATTGATAGAGAAGATTTTGGGGGATAAAAATCCGACAGATATGTTGACCAAGCCTGTTACTGTTCAGAAACTGAAGAACACAACTTCAGTTGGCCTTCATGCTTGAAGCGAGCCTTGAGCCACACCAAGATGAGTCAGATGACTACGTCCACGTTGATTGAGATTATTTGAGTTTGCAGTTGTTTGTTTGTTGATGCTTTGGTTATCTTCAAGTGGGAGATTGTTGGGGTGCAGACAACCTTCAGCAGTGGTTTATATCAGGGGGGTGGGAAAGTCACACCCCGGACTGAGCGAAAATGATATTTTTGGACCTCCGTGTGTAATTTCGGCCATAGGGTCTGACCTATTTATTTAGCAATTTGCTCATAATTAGGGTTATCAGTTTTTAGAGAAAAACAGAGAAAGACGAGAGAAAACGCGAATCTCAGAGAGATTGCGAGAAGACTTGTACTCTTGTTGATTGATTTCATAGTGGACTGGTGTGGCTCCCGTGGTTTTTCCTCGCATTGAGGTTTTCCACGTATATCTTGTGTCTCGCACTTGCTTTCCTTTTTTTCATTACGCACCATTATTTGTCTTTGCGATTTCTGTGATTCATTGTTCCCAAGATCCGTAGGGCGTTGTGGGGTTCCGAAAATCCTAACATCTCTAAGTCTCAAAATCCGTTGGTCTAAATATCTCTCTCTTGTATCTGATCTTACTCTATATTTCTCTCTTCTTTTTCTTCAAGTTGACAGCCGAAACAAGTTGGTAGTATACAACATAAAATACAGATGAATAAGATCAAGGGATGGATTACATGTCATGAAAACACATTGGTATTGCTAGAACAATACAGTCATAGCTGTAGCAATCATTATATCAACAGCCATAGTAACCTTTTCTATGTACCTCATCAGTTTTGAGACTACCAATCTCCACGAAGCGCCAGCAGCTATCTCCTCCTCGAGATCTTCATCTTGAGAGGCAATAGAAACCTATATAACCAACATGAGAATCAACCCTCATCATAACATAACTTGGTGCAGATTCAATCATTCAGATCATTTTTTTACCTCCAGAGAAATTATGTTTTATAGGAGCTCAGTATTACAATTTTCACATGGCATAATTACCCTATTGAACTTTGGTTAAACTAATAGCTCTCATATTATCAAAGAAGAGCAGGATTCATATTCCCTCATTATTTTCCATAGAAAGGCGCAAGGCAAACCAGTGATATAACAAGAGATACTTACATAAAACTAGAAATGCTAATCATGATTAGTCCCCATTTCCGTGGCTATTCCCAATTGGCAGAAAAGGATAAATTGTATACCTCATCAATCAAAGGAAACTAACAAGACCATCATGAAACATAGAAGACTTGATAACATACATAGAAGAATCAGAACATAATTCCCTCGATCCCGATTTGTTTTGTGACTTTTGTCCATCTTTTGTGCTCAGAGATTCCCAAAATAGTGTTTCCAGAACAAGCTGACATTTTGAATCTTCTAATTTGGAGGGCAAGTTTCCAGAACTTGTTGTCTTCATTTTATTGTACTTAATCAAGTGTTCGTTTTACTAAATTTCTAATGTGGGGTGGGGAAGTACTTAGGATGAAGTATGATAAAAAAAATTATATGGAATTGGAGACTGACAGAATGACGATAGAGATTTATTGTTCGTAACTGGATGACGCTGGTTTCTAGGAGCCTTTTTATGTTATTTTCTGTAGCAGGAGGGGAGAGAAATTTATAGGGGCAACATTCTTCTAAAAGGAAAGCTCAAGTCCTGACGCAGTTATTTTAGAAAAGATTTACAAAAGGAAGTTAGAAGAGGCCTAGGTTGATTCTGATTTACTGGCCGGTAATGTATTCCAACCATAGTATTATAGAACAGCGGTTACTTAATGTTTGGATGTACCATTCTCGTTACAAATGAAAATAACAGTGGTACTAAATGTCTAAATCCACGTGCATATCGGCCGATACACCCATTATGTAATGCATATCGGTCTACAATAGCCGATATATACCATTACGTCGATAATGTCCTACGAATGTATGGGTAATTGTGTATATGATTGTAATTATGTGTAATGGTGCTATTGTTATGGTATTTGCATCAATGAAGCAATATATATAAACATTCTCTTTCTTATTAGATAAATTACCTATTCTAGTGCCAATCCTATTAGATAGTGAGATTATCATTCGTTATGAAAAGTTGAAAATATCAAATATTAATAGCTTTCAATCTTACTTACAATACTACTTGTAAAAGTCAGTCATTGGTTTAAAATCTATCAGAACATTCAATTTTCTTAAATAAGGTTAGAACATGTGCACCGATGGATTTTTTAGCATTTGCTAGTACTTGAAAAAAAAATTCATGATTGACATGTCAGATTCCCGTTATGCAATGACCGATACTCCCAATATTCGTTACTCGTGACCGCGACCTATCCAGCTATTTAAAACTATGATTCTACTCTAACTCTCCGGGTTGGAAATGAAATTCTAAAGAAAAAAAATGCTGAACTCCCCCTTTTTGGTCACGAGGTGAAAAGAAAGGGGCTGGGAGGAGCTATTTAACTAAATAATATAGCAACAAGAAAGAGAAACATCTTTTTTGATATGTATTACTAGTAAGGGAAAAAAGACAAAAGACTAATACTTCATACAATACTATCCCTGTATACATAGTAAATGGAAAGAAACATCAAAAACAATTGGGAACTAATGTCTTCGAGCAACGTTCAAAACAAGGCATCAAGCATGTTTTAGAAATTTCCAATTTGAGACAAACTTTACCTCGTGTTTGTCACTACAATTAATCTCGTTATGTTTACAGAATGTCAAGATAACCTAAAGAGATTCCATTCAATAAACAGATTTAAGTTCGTATGGCCTCATAATGAAACCACCGATAGCAACAGTTACATCACTCATGGGCATTCCTAAATGCCAATGTTTAATAACCAAGGGTATTGATATCATCAAGTTATGCATGTACATCATTCCAGAATCATATGCCCTATGTTCTGCCTTATGTGCACATTAAATGCATGTAGACACATGAACGGGAATATGCAGTTCTGGAATCCAACCCCATAGAATTGAAAAAAAGAGACATATACACGCTACTTTACTGAGGAGCGATGCAAACGACAAACATAGAACCGTTGAGGGCACATAGATTCCTATATTTCTTAATCAGCCACATGGACTTTTAATTGTTCACTTTTGTCTTTTTCACTTTCTATCCCTATTATTTCAAAAACAAACCTTCAAGTCGCACAAAAGACAATATTCATGACAGGGCTGTTTACCATGAATGGATGGATACGAAAAGTTACATAGCACATGATAAACAATCATCAACACCTTTATCAAGCAATCCAAAACAAAATTCCGTGAAATACTCCGTTATGGCATGTAACCAATTATTGGAAGTTGAATTGGTACCTTCAAATGTTGTGGATAGAAAAGGTTTGGCACAAGAGAAAACTAACATGCCAAGGCTTCAACACCACTGGCTGCCGCTATTGCTTTTGTATTTCTTTCATCAAATAACAAATTCCACAATGCACCAACAACTTCCATCCTATTTGGAGCAAAGGGGTAATAGTACTAAGATAATCACCTATTTAGGATAATTATTAATAAATTTACAAGAGAGAGAGAGAGTAACCGAAGTTTTCAAAAATGAAGAAAGGTGACAACTAGTCATCACATTGACTAGAATGATGCTAAGCAAGTGAAGTGAAGTCCCACATCGCCTAGCTAGAAAAGTAATGTAGAGAAAATAAGCATGAGGGCTCCCTCTCAAAAGCTAGTTGTCGGGATCGAGTTCTACCCAAAACTGTGCGAAAGGGTTTTGATAGACTTTAATTAGCATGATTTAACTTAAATATGATTATAAATCTAACTAAAGGTCAAATTCTCACATTCAACTTGGCTTATTCTCAAAATGGAAATATGATTTTGTCGCAAGGGGTTCTCAAATTCAACTCGAATTATGCTCATGACCATCATCAAATTGGACAAACGATTAATGGATAGTGAGGTTTCCTGGCATTGGATTGGCTCCGTAAGCTAGGTTTCGTACATAAATTGACATTTCGGAGCTCTAGGATATGTGTGAATGGTTACGTGATACTGTTAGCTCATATCCCTTCTTTATTGTGTTATTTCCTAATCTGATCTACGCTATGGACATAGTCTTTAAGCCAAACTATGTTAACCATTGTGTATTTGATGATTGCTTTGTTGTCTATTCTCATCTCAGTGATGCGTCAAAATGGATTCTTTAAGCACATAAACTTTCTAGTGAGGAGATCAAAATCATGGTATAGTGTTGCTCCAAATTTTCATATGAGCAATGCTATACAAGCCCAATAATTTGACCTATTTTCTAAGCCCACACATGTGGTAAGATCACATCAATAATTATATCACATGAGTCCCATATAATTGACTTTAAGTTGCATCAATAGCTTTTATACACTCACTTTAATTTTTGGGTCTATGCATCATTTTGCTTCTCATGTTAAGAAAATTAGAGAAGAATAGGTCACTACAAGAAAAAACACCAACGGTGGCACACCTTAGGGGCAGTTGTCACTAAAGGTAACAAACAATGACACAAAAATACATGTCTGTCACCGAAATAGTTGGGGTCATGTGGGCCAAATGGAGGCAATTTACAGTGATAGGAGTTTCGCTTTGGTGACAAGTTTTGTGTCACTGAATACCCAAATTTGGGTGACAAGGCTTTATTTGTCACCAAAAGATCTAAATTTTGGCGCAAACGAGTGCGGGAGAATTTGGGCGGGTTGTTTAAGATTTTGGGGTGTCACTGAAAGATTTGGGGGTGTCACTGAAATATGAGAATTCCAAAACTACGTCATTTCATTTGTTTTCAGCTTGTCACCAAAAATCCCCAACTCTGATACCTCATCTAGGTTCAGATTTTGGGGGTGTCGTTTACAGCTCCTCACCGATCAATTACTCTCTCTTTCTCTCTCTCTCTCTCTCAACAATCGAAGCTCTGAATCACCAGGAATTGATGATGTGAATCTCAGGAACTGCCCATCTATCTTCACAATCGACGCTGTGAATCTCAGGAACAGAACCTCCACCGACCTAATTTGCCCAAACCAGCATTCTACTGAAAGGTATTGGATTCTCTCTTCGTCTCTTTGTGTGTGTTCTTCCGATTGTTCATCTACCCGTGGGATTTTTGTATGTATATTTCATTCTTCAGTTGATCTCACGTCTACCACTTTTCAATTTGGTCTCTTCATTTCCCTCTTCGTCTCACTTTCCTCATGAGTACAATTTCCTTCTCAGGTTTTAGTGCTAGTATTTTTCTTATTCTCTTGATTTATTAAGTGTTTTACTCCACTTTTCCCTCATCAATTTATCCCTTTGATACGTTCACTTTCGCCTTTTCTTTTGGAGCTTATTCTTCCCTTCTTTATCTTGAAACTCAGAGGATTTCTAATCTCTTCATAATATGCGCCGACATGGGAATAAATTGCAGCGGCAAATAAGGTTATGCAACTTCGACTTGATGCCGTCCAGTCCCCTACAAAATTGATTCATGGTATTTTATTGTTTCTGTTTTCTTTTGTAATATGTTTTCATATTCTCCGTCCTCCTCGTGTGTTGTATCATAATTTTCTGTATAACGTTAGTTTCTTTTTCACTTTGCAAAAATCCCAATTGAAAATATCAGTAGCATTTACATAAAAGCCAACAGAACAAAAGAGCATTTAAACTCTCTTTTGTGAATTACTGGCATAGTCCCTTTACCCCCAAAAATGGCAGTCCGTGGATGCTGATGCGATGCGAGTCAAAAATTTGTGACTTCCCAATTGCAATAAGAAGACAAATAAGGGATACAAATTTGGAGAACATACATTTTCACATTAGAGAAAAAAATACTTACTGACAGTTTACATCTCATCGGGAAAAAAATGAGCCATCTAGCAGGTATTTCACTTTGAGGTTCGTCTCCCTTTTGCACTTCTTTTTTTACTAGCATTGTGCCCGTTCGATGCACGGAAACAATTACAATGTGAACTTTATTTATTTATTTTTTTGATAGTCATGAGGTGAAAAAAATTGCTCAATTCATATTTCATATGAGTACTATAAAAAATGGTATGCTTCTTGCCTATATGTCTATTTTATGTCTTGTTTTTTTTCCTCTCTCTTACTTCACACTTTCTGGGTAATGACAGGATTGCGTTCCGCTCTTATTCCGGTAAAAAACTGCTCAATTCAGAATCCGTACAGGCACCCAAAAATTTGATTTGTTTTTTTGGCCTTCATCTCCGTGTTTAATGTTCACATGCTACTATTATCTTATTCTAGATATATTATGCGCATATGTTCTTGATCCACATACTACCTATCATACCATGTACATATATTGGACGTGCATGTTAATCTTGCCCGTGCATAGCACGGGTACAACGCTAGTCAATATAGTATAGGAATGTAGTTGCCTCCCTCAAAAGCTTTCAAACCCCAAGTCCTAATTTTCTAGAATTTTCATTTTCTTATATCCTTTAAATTATGAGAGATAGGGAGGAGGGAGAAATATGTGCGGAAGTGGGGAAGTTTAATATTATTCCTCGGCCGAGGGTTTCTATGATCTTACTTCAAGATTCCTTCTTATTCATGATTACACTCCACTGCAAGACGCAAGACCTTCTCCATTTCTTCATGAAATTCATAGCAAGTATGTCCCGTATGTTGCGAGAATTTATTTGTAAACTTTTGAGTGCCAAGTATGGCTGACGAGAATCTGTTCATGTCTCCAGATTCTCTGATTCCTTGAACAGGGAAAATTCATAGCATCGACTACGTCAAAGAGAGAAATTATTACCTCTAGGATTTCCATCCCCAAGGATGGTTGCTTTGTCTCTGGGGGGGAGCAGAAAGTCCTGGCTGTGCAAATGCAGTAAAAAAATAGCCGGCAAAGTAGTTTGAAGACACGTAGGTATAGGGAACTCAGCCTCAACAGCTCTGCGGATTTGGGCTTTTGCTGCAAAAATGGAATTTAATCTTGTGTGGTTGATCTTATGGTAGAATTTGAACTGGACTTTGGTTTAAATGCTGAATTTGTACAAGTGAAAGCTAGAAACTGTATTTTTCAGTGCTGGAACTGAAACGTGGTTCCGAAACTGTGTGACAAAGTGCAGAAGTGCAGAAAACTGTTATTAGTTTCTTGAAATGCCATTTTAAGACTAAAAATGTTGTTTTAACTGCTATTTTGATGCAGAAAACTGGTTTTCGGAGTGCTGAAATGAGTTTTGGGTTGTCAAAACTATTTGTTGTATTCTGAAAATCGATTTCAATGCTGAAACTGCACTGTTAAGTGCTGAAACTGGATTTCTAAGTGCTGAAACTGGATTTCTAAATGCTGAAACTGTGCTATATATGTGCTGGAAATGGTTTTACCTCGTTGAAAATGTGATCTTTGGTGCTCAAATAGGAGTTTGTAGTCGCTGGAAGTAAACAACAATGTTGAATTTGATTGAATTGGTTGTTTAGCATTGAAATTTGTTAAGGGAAAGTCTGGCATTTGTTTATGTGCTTAATGCTCAATGTGTGGATTGATGTCCTAGGTTTCTAGGTTTAATTGGAGTTGAAGTTACTTTTTTGAATGTTTTTATTTCGTCTCACCTTGCAACTTCCCTCATAGATTTGGCTTTAGCTTTCGAATATTTACACTTCATTTTTTGTTACCTTTTTTGTATGTGCAGGTTACCAAATATGGATAAGAGCTGGATGTCAATTAAGAAAAGAATGAGCACAGAGTATCGAGATGGGGTGAAATCATTTGTCGATTTTGCAATCACAAACACTGGCTCAGATGATGCAATTCGTTGCCTGTGAAAGAAATGCATGAATGCTGAACATCATATTAGTATTGTTGTAGCCTTTCATCTAATACAAAATGGGATTGCACCATCTTACAAGACTTGGGTGCACCATGGTGAATCTGTTCCTATGAATGAGGCAAATGTGTCAAATGAAAACTGTTGTGATAATAGGGAAGGCGTTAATGAACAGGAGGATCAAGACGATATACCAAATTTAGTTCATGATTACTATATGGCTGCAATCATGAATGATCAAGAAGATGAGCTACATGAGGTGCCTAACAATGTCGAGAGGGAGGATGTTAGCAAGTTTGACAAACTGTTGAAGAATGCTCATCGAGAGTTATATCCTGGATGCAAATTTACTTTATTATCCTTTGTCATTAAGCTACTTCATGTTAAGGTGTTGAACAAGTGGAGCAATAAGTCGTTTGATGCGTTATTGGGGTTATTAAAGGAACATCTTCCAGTAAGTGATCAAGAGATTCCAAGCACCATTTACGAAGCAAAGAAGTTCCTACGTGACTTGGGCTTGGGATATGTGCCCATTCATGCATGTAAGTATGATTGTGCACTTTTTTGGAAAGAAAATGAAAATTTGGAAAATTGTCCCGTTTGTGGAGAGCCTAGATACAAGTTAAACGATGGTGAGGGAAAGAAGATCCCTCATAAAATATTGCGATATTTTCCGCTTACTCCTAGGTTGCAAAGATTGTATATGTCCACAAAAACTTGTACAGATATGACATGGCATAAGAAGAAACGAATAGATGATGGGGTATTAAGACATCCAGCTGATGGTGAGGCGTGGAAGGACTTCGATCGACAATATCCTGAGTTTGCCCAGGAGGCTCGAAATGTGAGGTTAGGATTAGCCACTGATGGTTTCAATCCGTTTGGTAATATGAGTACCTTCTCATACCCAAAATGTGCCAAACACGCGGCTAGCGGATCGTCGGATAGAATATAAGGCAATGCCTCCTCCACAAGGTCCTCTATAACATCGACTACGAAGCAATCGTTGCTATCCTCCAAGTACGGTTGTTTCACGATGTTGTACACATTTAACTTAAGGGACATGTTCCCAAAAGTTACTTCCATCTCCCCACTCCGCACGTGGATATTCACATTGGCCGTCGCTAAGAAAGGACGGCCAAGGATAACGGGAGTTTGTCGTTTCAAGGTCTGCACTGGCTCAGTGTCAAGGACTATGAAATCTGCTGGAAAGTAAAAATCATGGACCTTGACAAGAACATCCTCAATAACACCACGTGGTACCTTTATAGATTGGTCAGCTAACTGCGAGGTAACCGTTGTGGGTTTTAACTCCCCAAGTCCTAATTGTTCGTACACAGAGTACGGAATTAAGTTAACGCTCGCCCCCAAATCTAAAAGCGCTCGATCTATTGAATGGTTGCCTATGGTGATGGCAATGGTAGGAGTACCGGGATCTTGCATCTTTGGAGGGGCAATGGACTGGAAAACAGAGCTAACTTGCTCTGTGAGTAGGACCTTTTTGGAAACATTTGTTCGAGTTTTGTGCTTCTGAGTGCACAGGTCCTTTAAGAATTTGGCGTATGTGGGGACTTGCTTAATCGCGTCTAGGAGGGGGATATTAACCTTGACTTGCTTGAAAATTTCTAAGGTATCCTCCATAGACACTCCTTTCTTAGAATAGGGAGATGGAGCGTTCAAGGCTGATGGGAAGGGGGCCTTAGGTACATAGGGTGGTGCCTTAGAACTTGACAATGGAGTTATGGTTGGTGAAGAAGTAATGTTTGGAGGGGTGTCCTCCTTATCAAGATTGGTATGCCCCTCCCCGGAATCAGATGGGGTGGAGGGAGCCAAGTGCTCCTTTTTCTTCTCCTTTTAAGGTCTAGTCTCAACCTCTCTCTTGTTTCTAAGGGTCATGACCACCTTAGCCTCATGGTGGTTATTCTGGTTATGCACACCTTCTACCATGTGTCGTCCCCTCTGATTGTTGGCAGGCTGACTAGGCAATCTGCATTCTTCCCTGCGGTTCAGCGTGTTGGCTATTTGACCCATTTGGGCCTCTAGCCTGGAGATGGATTGGGTGTTTGAGTGCACCTGCTGTTTGGTGTCACTCAACCCTTGCAAAGCTTGCAACACCTTATCCATCTTGTCATCGAGGGACGGATCCCTCGAAGACTGCTGGGATGCTGGTTGCGGAGGCGGTTGTTGGTAGGAAGAAGAACGGTAGGCTGCTGGATTAAAAAGAGTGCTAAACGGCCTATTCTGTGGGGCAAAGGTGTTGCCCTGTGGCTGCGATCGCCATGAGAAGTTAGGGTGATTTTTCCATCCCGGGTTGTAAGTGTTGGAGTACGGATCATTACCCGGTGTGGAGAACCCTTGCGCATTGGGAAATCCTTGCACAGCATTAACCTGTTCTTGCACAAACTCTGGAAATTGGGGTGCTGCGGGGCACTCAGTAATATAATGGGCAGGACTAGCACATAAAGAACAAGCCTCCGAATAAACAGGAGGCGGCGCAGAAGATGGGCCAACTGTGAGAAATTTGTCAAGCTTTTCAGCCAGCGAATCTACTTTTTTAGTGAGTTCGAGTGAGGGATTCACCTCATACATACCTTGAGGCTTTTCAGAAATGGCTGCCACTGGCCTAGGGTTAGAACGAGAAACGACAGCATGGTGTTTGTAATGTGCTACTCATGGTCTCATAAAGGTCCCATGCCTCCGTCTCGTCCTTATTCATGACAGAGCCTCCACACGAGGCATCTACTAAAAGACGGTGTTGTGGGCCTAACCCGTCGTAGAAGCTTTGTACTAATTGCCACTTTTGGATATCATGATGTGGGCACTTTCTAACCAAATCTCCAAACCTCTCCCATGTTTCAAAAAATTGTTCGCCATCATTTTGTTTAAAAGTGGTGATTTGATGGCGAAAATCTGTGGTCTTTCCTATGGGGAAGTATTTTTTTAAGAAAGCGCTTTGCAGCCCATCCCAAGTGGTAATCGAATGGGTCGGTAGGGTGCGTAGCCAATGTGTGGCTCGCTCACGCAATGAAAAAGGGAATAGGACCATTCGAAGAGTTTCTGGCGGAAAATTATTTATTTTCAAAGTAGATGCAATGGCCATAAACTCATTGACGTGTTGGTACGGATCCTCTTTAGGTAAACCATGAAAAAGTGGCAAACTTTGTAACGTGCTGGTTTTTATCTCGTAGTGAGAAGCCGTGACATTAGGTATTAGGATACATGAAGGTGGAGTATATGCAGACGGTGTGAAGTGTGAGTGCAAAGGAACCCGAACAGGGGGAGGGGGATTATGGTCAATCTGCCTCTCCCTATTATTAATTATCCCCATTATTATCACCGTTACCAGCCATTGCTTTTGTATTGGTCTCCTCAATAGCACTAAGTATATCAGCTAAACTAGAATCAAGTGAATCTAATTTGGGTTCTAGAGATCGACGACCAAACATGCACCAGGAAGTATTCTAATAAGCAGGTGACTAGTTGAAAATAAGAATAAAAAATAATAATAATTAAAAATAATAAATAAATAAATAAACTTACAGCGAGTTAACGAAATCGCTTTATCTCACGGTTCCGCTGCTCACCGCTAATTCCTTTCGGTCTGTTGAATTGCACCTGCTTGTCTAAAAATAAGAAAAACTTGAAACCAAATTAAAAAGTCCGAAATTAAGAATTAAAATAACAACTAACTGAAATTTATGCAACCGTGCAACTTGTTCCCCGGCAACGGCGCCAAAATTTGACTGCGTCGTTTCGTGTAAAAAATAAACTTGTAAAATTGTGGAATTAACTACCACTCTGTGGAATAGCGGTTAGAACCGAGTGTCGATCCGCAGGGAAAAAATTGGCTGAGTTATAACAATTTCGGTTAGTTATTAAATTAACTTGGAGACAATAAGAACTGGTTTGGATTTGATTTACGAAGTAATTAAATTGAGAAAGAACAATAAAAATAATAATTTAGCTAACGGATTGGAAACGATGAGTGGAGATTCTAGGGTTTGGAATCAACTCCTACCGCATAACTTTGTATTATCATAGATTGCATTATTATTCGAATCAAATAGTTACTACCGCGGCTTAACGATAGTTGTCAAGAAAATATCAACAATCCATCAATCGGCAGAGATTATCCCACAGCACGGACCATCTCACTAGCACGGTCAAGCCGCCTAACGGCACGATCTGTCTTGCGAGCATAATCTATCTCAATCATCCGGTATTGTGGACATTGAAAACCATTACATGTTTGGTATTTGAAATCCGGAAAACAAATATACAATAGGTTGAAAGAAGTAAATCAATTCCATTGATATCATGAAACGAGTTCTAAACATGTAATCAAAATTCGAACAATGATGTTAATCTAAAAATAAATACAAAGTTATTTGGTTTGGAGCATCATCCTCCCCCTAGAGGGGAGTTTAGCCGCTCATGGAGTTTAAACAAATAATCATGCTAAAATAAAACTCCATTAGAATACAAACTAAAGGCTCACAAAAGTGACGAGTTAAACCCAGAACTTTGTTGTCTTCTGCTCGGCCGTGATTCGCGAATGCTCTCTGTCCTATATATACCTATATATACCTCCGTTGTCCGCAACCTTTGCGTGGAATCCCACTCTCCTATGCGTGAGATCAGTGACCTCTTGAATCTGTTGTGCGCAGCTTTCAGAGAGAGCTCTTATGCGCGGCTTCGTGTACTGCGTGCCAAGAAGTGATGCGTGGAAAAGTGATACCCCTCAAACAAAACCCATCCTCCCTTTTATAAATCCCACTAACCGACCTAATAACTACATATGGCAGCTTCCCATCTTTTTTTTACCTTGCTGCCCAATTCTCCTCTTTAAAAGGTATAATTGGCCGTGTAAACCCAAGGAAACAAATAATGATTATCATTTGTTTCCTAATACCACAGTATCCTTTGCCCAATTGGCAATGAGCACCGCCTCATTATTTTTCTTGCTACTACATGTGTATAATTTCCTCGATCATTACCGAAACCCCAATTGCTATGCTCTGCCGAGATTCCTTATAAAAGGAAATGAGACCCTTAGCAAAGTATCACTCTTGAGTATAAATTTCTCCTTCCAAATTGAATTGTCTTTGCTCCCAAAAATCATACACGTGTAATATGGGAAAATCAATCCACCAGGTTTTGTGTTTTCATCTCCCCAGCATTCGACTTTCACTCCATATATATTCAATAATTTGACATCGAGCCCTGAAATGCGAAAAATGAGTATCACTTTCCAAATAATAAAATAAATATATATAACAAGTGTAAATTAGGGAGCGTAAATGAGCACATTTACGCACTTATCAATATGCATGGGAAGTCAAATTAGCAAAGGCATGACCAGTCTGGGGAACAACCAGAAAAGAAATTTATAAGAAATCAGCGGAAAAAACTGAATACTACGCAAGACAGTTAGATTTGTATATCGATCAACTTGAATTCTAATACATTCAAGAGTTGAGTTCAAATTGGACAGAAACCTATTTCGGTATGCAGAAAAATCATAAATGTGTTATTGCCAAAAATAAAAATCTCTAAGTTGCTATAAACATGCTACTTGAATTTAGTGACGCGTAACATGAAACAAATACCATTAGAAGCATAAGAAGCTAAAGGCCTTCCCCACGGCAGAAAGAATATATGAATTCTAAAATGAAAACAGAAAAAACGCACAGTGGCAAGATCCATGTACTGTCTTGTGGAAACAATGCAATTGGAGACATCTAAGCTGAATTTGTCAAACCCTTCTTTGATTTTCGTCTTACTCTATGGGAGGCATTGTGAATTTGTGATAGAGGGGCAACTTAAATGTATGAGAACCTTACAACAATAAAAAATTGCTAGCTGTAAGTGCAAAACCAGTGAGTAAATGAGTTTCTGAAACGATGTACAACAACAGAGTAACACCACGATGAGATGATCTGCACAATGAAAGGCTCATGAAAATACTAATCCCCACAGCGTATTGAAGCCTTAAACCATGTTGACTTACAGTTTTGTTTTCAATTTTTTACTTGTAAACATGTCAGCTAGAAATATCGAACAAAATCTTATGAAAATCAAATATTAGTTGGCTTATATTAGAAATAGTGCACCTACTCTAGCACTCGATCTGACTTGCAGTTCTGAGGTAGCATCACGAGAGCACGTACACCACCTAACTCTGCTACCTCCATGCTCAAATTGTCATTGGTCGCAATATTTGGCAGTGCACCAGCTGCACATTCCTGCAAACAGAAAACAGAAAAGAGCAATGAACCCCCCTCTCAAGAGAAAGGAAACTAAGTGCTGATATGAATATACAGCACTCTATCCCCACTTGTTTTTTTTTTTTTTGGAAACGGAACTCTATCCCCACTTGGAAGCCATTTGAAAATAAGATCGACTAAAGTTTTTACAGCACCAGCTTTAGCAATGGCATGCTACAAAGGAAAATCTCGTTGATTGCACTCAGAAAAATGGATAATGTTTTGATATTTAAAAAGCAATTTTTGTTAATAAATAACCTTATGTTCTTCCGTAACAGAGAGATTCCATAGTCCTCTAGCAGCCTCTTCAGCCACCAACCTGTACATAGACCTCGCCAAGTGTGTAAGAGTACCAATTCCTCCTTCTTCCACAACTGGTTTTGCAACATCGGCATTCGCAGACAAGTTTGTGATGGCCTATGCACCCCAAAAGAATAAAAATAAACCAAACTTGGGTTCTTGGATGATAAGCTTAGGAATAACTATTTACCAAAAAAAAGCTTAGGAATAACTATAATACGAGCAAAAGAAGGTAGGGGTAAGAAAGTTAATAGTAAGACACACTGCATCAGTTGCCGAGGAGGGATAAAAAAAAAGACACTGCATCCATAAAGTGTTTTAACATATAACTAAACAAACTTGAACTCATTATTAATGCACATAGTTTACGCCAATAAGAAGCTTGGGCATGAAAATAAAGACTCAATAACCTCTCTATAAATCGATTACTTTTTCTTATTTGCAATCCAAAAGAATGAAAATGAACCAAATACAATGATTGCATGCAAAACATAAGTTTAAAAACAACCATAATGCAAGCTAAAATGATAAGGTGGTAAGAATATGACCGTATGACATACTTCATCAAAAGAATCAGAATACAATCAGACTATAGCAATGCCAATTCAAATTGAGTTGTGTTATTTTTTTTTTTTTTTTTTGGCTCGGCAAAAGTCTGTATTGTTAGCTATAGTTGGTGAAGTTTGAACCCCAGTCAAACACATGATATATGGTGCCTACTACCAGGCTACCACTCCACTTGCAATTTGAATTGATTATTAGTGGACTGATTTTAGTTTGTCACATGGTATCAGAGCAAGGTTAATCAAACCTTGACTGTCAATTTAAACGACCTCTGTTCTTCCCTCTCTGGTCGATCTCTGCCTCCTTTCCATTAGTTAATTTCAGAACCCATCAACCTATCTCTCTCTCAAACAGAGATCATATCTAGCCACTATCTAACCACCACCTGACCATTAGCGACCACCACCACCCTCGTCGACGACCACCCATCCTCCGACAACCCTCACCGTCGCAAGTTTTCCGGGGACCAGCAACCCTCGGCTGAACCCGGAACACTTGAATCTACCTCGTCTCTTCTGATTTGAACATCGCCGGACACTTTTCTGTCTTCGACGACACTCACTGACGACCACCAGACCTCCGACGAAGTCCATAGGCTTCTGACGCACTCCAGCATAGCTCTTCTTGATCTCCAACAGACCTCTACAGCACTCGGTTTTGGTATTCCCGGGTAGATCTGAAATTATCTACTGGAAAATCTTGCTCTGTGCCCTTTACTCTCCATCCGGGAAGCTATATCTCTCTGCTATTTTGGTTCTGGTTTTGCTCTTGCCTCTGATTATTTATTGTGGTTACTGTGTCTCTCTCACGTGGTATATCTATCTCTCTGGTTCTGAAGTTCTGTATATCTCTGATTTTTTTTCCCGATGTCAAACGATAAAAATCAAGCTATCAGTGTTCGTTTGACCGGTCACAATTATTCTTATTGAAAAATTTTGTTATTGGTTTTGGTGTGTTGGGACATGTGGACGGTTCAACACCACAACCGTCGTCTGATAAAAAGGCCGAAGGTTATGATGCCACTGCTGTTGAAAAATGGATTATTGAAAATGCACAAATCCTTACTTGGTTTAACAACTCTGTGGAACCAAGTATTGGGATGAATTTTTCAAAGTATGACACATCTAAGAAAGTCTGGGATTATTTGAAGGGTATGTATTTGGAGTCTAACTTTGCCAAACAATATCAACTTGAGTCATCTATTCGTACTGCTAGGCAGGGTGATAAGACTATTCAGGAGTTTTATAACGAAATGACTAGTTATTGAGATCAGTTAGCTTGTATGGAACCTGCTGCTTTATATTCACAGGATGAGCTTGTTGAGTATTGTGAGAAACGGAGGTTGGTGTAGTTTCTTATGCCTCTCCAATCCGAATTTGAGCCACTTCGCGGAGCAATGTTGCACCGTTCTCTTCAACCTTCTGTGGATGTTGCTGTCCATGAACTTATTGCAGAAGAAACCAGGTTCAAAGTGGTTAATATGAGTTTCCCTTCACAGTCTGTCTTTGCTGCTCCACCCGCCTCAGTCCGTTCGCCTTCAGCATCTATGTTGCCAACTCTAGCCTCACATCTTATTCAGTCTTCGGGTAAGCCCAAATCACAGTGGTCTCAGACTCCCGTGGATGAGTGCAGCTATTGTCATCAGAAGGGTCATTGGAAGCATGCGTGCCCTAAGCATCTCCAGCCTAAGGGACGTAATGCTTCTCAGTCAACCAATGTTCCACGGGCACCATAACAGCAGCATCCTTGCCCTCCTGCAGCCTTGGCAACAGCTTCCTCCAATAACCCTCTTTCTCCTCCCCCGTTTGATTTGGAGCAATTTCAGCAGTATCAGGCTTATGTGGCAGCCATTCAAGGGAATTCTTCTCAAGCTTCTGCCCTAACTACTACTACATCAGGTTTGCATGGTGCTTACACCACAGGTATCTTACCCACCACTTGGCTATTTGACTCTAGCTCCTCCCATCATATAACCCTTGATGTCACGACCCAAATCAAGAACGGCACGTGACCGGCCGGTGACAAAGTCACCAAGGCCTCAACTTCAATCCCTTACTCAGAGCAAATTTACAACAACATATTAAAAGAAGAAGCGGAAGCGTTATAAACATATATTCTCCAGAGTTTACTATGTGCTACAAGCTGAGGATATATTACATAATTTACACCATGCATCGACCTGGAAAAAGTGAAAAAGTCTATCCACATGATACAACACCCTTCACGATTACACAAAAAGTCACACGGCAGCCACTGTACTCATGCCTTCAGGCCTTGCTTATTCACAACAACCTGGGGGGAGAAAAATATTTTCATAAGCAAATGCTCGTGTGGTACGAAATACCAAGGTTACAGGTTTGACCATAGAAGCATTTCTCAAATCATATCAATTTTCATTTCCAAGAAAGACAGGATAAGATACATATTTAAACAATGATAATCATAGCACTTGTTTCCCGAATTTTCACAGCAGTCCAAATAGAAGGACCCAATTTTGTTTGTCCATAGAGAAGCACCAAAATATTTGTATTATCGTTCGACGGTTTTGCCAGCCATAGTAATGGGGAGCGATCTGGTCAAAGAGAGCGACCTATGATATTGATAGGGGCGCAAATGTGCCCATTAATGGCCCCTAATTTATTATTGGTATGCTCATTTCATATATTACTTGGAGGTTGATACTTGTTTTTCTCGTTTCAGGACTTGCAGAACAATTGAATGGAGCACGGTGTTAAATTGAGAATTTTATACGGTGCCTATCAAATTAATTAAGAGATGGGGCCAAGCTTATTATTGATTACAAATGCCAAGAAGCACTGGATCAAATGCTTAAATGAGAATTTGCAGCCCATAAGCCAATATATATTCACGTGGTTTGTGATTAGGTTGGCAAGGCCCATGGTTTACTACTGGTGACCAACGAGTAATTAGGGGTACGGTCCACCAATGAGAAATTTGGGAATGGAATGGAACGACCGACTTGGAGAACACGCTGGGGTCAGCATTACAAAAGGAAGGCAACCAATAGGGCTTTGGGGTATCACTTCTGCACGCATAACAGGGAGCTGCTGCGGCGCATAACAGAGGAAGCACAACAGCCGCAGCATCACAGTGAAATTATGAGCAACACGTACGATTAACCTTGCGATGAGCACATCCACCATGATCGGCTAAACACTTTGACTGGGGTAACGAGGAAACTTTCTTCGAGTAATGTAACAGTTTAATTTCTAGGGTTTTTATTTAACAATAATTGTATGACTTGGGATAATTCATATTTTTATGAAAGAGCATATTTTTTCTATTAATCGTTGTGTTTGTATTCCAAATATCAAACACTGTCATACAATAGTTTTCATTGTTCCAGGAAATATTTGTATAATCGGTTTTCCCAGCCATAGTAATGGGGAGCGACCCCTGGTTAGAGAGAGCGACCTATGATATCGATATCATTTATGGTGCCTGGCTGCACCCCCTTATTTCATCTCCTTTTCTAGCTTCTTTTACCGTCGTCCCCTAGAACCCGGGACACCGCCGAACATAACATAGGAAAGCATGTTTAAGCAAATCACAGAAATCACATTTTCGAATCACATTCCACGGTCTAAGATCAACCATGATAAAAATACACGTGGATGGGGCCACTTTCCGATAATCCACGGTTTACCAAAAATAACAGATTTCACCAAAAGCACGGAATTCACATTTAAAAGCAAGTAGCATTTTGATTCAAATCATTTCAGCAAATACAAGTAACCAGGGTATTGCGTACTCACCAAAAGGTAGCGGATATCTTAGCGCACGATCACTTTATTCCACAACACTAGCACCTAAATAAACACATAATTGTTGAGATATCAATCAAGAGTCCTATTTTAAAAAAATTAGCTAGACTACTAACTTTCTGGGTTCAATTTCTCTTCCTACATATCAGGTCCTAAAATAAAGAACTACTCTGTTTGTTGCCAGAGCTTCATGGTTCCATCAGGCGCCAATGAAACAACGGCTAAGAAGTTCGAGTTCGACCCTAAACCCAATTTTTCTTTCACGAATTAATCCATCCCTAGCTCGGTATACAGCGATAGATGTCCAATAGAATTCTATTCTTTTCGGTAGAACTGTGGTAAGGAGTGGCTGGACTGGTACGGAGTGGCCGACAGATGCGGCCGTCGGGTTCCCGTGCGCTGAGTGTGTTTCGTATGTGCAGTGTTCACCAATATATAATAGATAATATAAAGTATAAAATACCCACTGGATTTACATTAGAAATTGACAAAAGAAAGCTTACCAAAAGAGGAAAAGAAGAAGAGTCCGGCAGTGAACTTTTCCATCGAGCGGTGCATGCGTGATGTGCGGTACGTGTATGTGTCTTGTGTGAATTTATTAATCCAATCTACCCCAGAAATAAAATAGAGTACTTAATACTATGAAATTAAAAATGAAACGGAGAGATTACCATGAGTTTAGTCAGATTCTCCGAACAAAACAAACGGTACGGTAGGCGATATGTGTCGGGAACTAGAAGACTTACTCCTTTGGTTTGGCTTAACTAGCTGTTGGAGGGAAAAGTATGTACATATATCTCGGTGGGGTAAAAAGATGAAACAGGTGAGAATACATCTGTCATTCTCCTTGTGCCACATGGTGACAAACGGCTGTTCGTGCCTAATCGTCGCGACTCTTGCCCGGATGCGTTCTAATTCTAGTCTCCAAAAAATCTCAAAAATTCGACATAGACTAATTTAAATACCAGGGTCATCGTGGCATGGTCCGTTTTTCGAGAAAAAATCTCAATTCAAAGAAAATCGTACCGTGTAGCAAATATTATCAAGTTGTCCCGTAACACTTATTAAAAATAACTAGGACTCGCACCCGAGCACATATTCAAATCTATTTAGGGCCCAATTAGTATCTCGAGTACGCTCGACCCACGTGGCTATATATTAAAAGTCAGGATTTTCCACTTGATTTGTCTCTTCGTAGTAATTGTGTGCCTCCTGTTTCTCCTATTAGTATTGCCACTGCCAATGGTTCTCCAATGCAAGTCATTTCTATTGGTTCTGTCATCTCTACTACATCTGTTTCCCTCTCTATTCCCAATGTCTTTTATGTTCCCCAATTGACATTGAGTCTTCTTTCGATTAGCCAATTATCTGATTCCAGTTTTGATGTTATCTTTTTTCTTCTAGTTATGTTGTGCAGGATCGGGATTCCAAGAAGCAGATTGGGGTAGGCCGTAGAGTTAGTGACCTCTATATCTTGGAGCATTTGCATATCCTGCCAGAATCTACCTCCACTGCTGTGTCATCCTTTTGTTTAGAAAATAAATCTTCTCCTTTTTATCTTTGGCATTCTAGATTATGGCATTTTTCTAGAGAGCGTTTGAAAATTTTGGTTAAATCTGGTCATTTGGGAAACATTTCTATTACTGATATTTCTGAATGCAGTGGTTGTAAGTTTGCTAAAATGTCTGTCTTACCATTTAATAAAAGTACATTTGTTTCTACTTCTCCCTTTCAACTTGTTCATACTGATTTATGGGGTCCTTCCCCTATTGTTGCTAAAGGTGATCTTGTTTATTATGTCTCTTTTGTGGATGACTTCAGTCGGTATACATGAGTGTATTTAATGACACATAAATATGATTTCTTTAAGATTTATCAAAGTTTTCATGCCATGGTTCAAACTCATTTTTCTGCATCTATTAAAATTCTCCGTTTTGACTTAGGTGGAGAGTACTCTCTCTCTTTGAGTTTAATGCCTTTTTAAAATTAATACTCATGGGGCTATCCATCAGTCTTCTTGTACTGACACTCCCGCACAAAATGCTGAAAGAAAGCATTGTCATCTTCTTAACACTGTTCGGTCTTTACTATTATCATCTTTCGTCCCTTCTACTTTTTGGGGAGCTGTTCTCGCTTCAGCCTATGTTTTGAATCGGATGCCCACTCCTCTTCTCTCTGGTAAATTCCCTTATGAGCAGCTTTATAGTTAGGTTCCTAACTATTCTCTCCTTAAAGTTTTTGGTTCTACCTGTTTTGTCCTTTTTCCAAAGAAATATTGCACTAAGCTCAGTGCCCGTTGTGTCTTATGCGTTTTCTTGGGATATGGCATTAATCAGAAAAGCTATCGGTGTTATGACTCTGTGACCAAAAAGCTATATGTATCTAGGCATGTGATTTTCTTAGAGTGTTGGTTTTGCTAGGTTCAGGGGAGGTATAGAACCACCCTAAACCCGAAAAACCCTCCCCTCAAGAACACAAACATTAATTTGAAATGAATTTATAGACCTCGAAATAGTACTGGTCGGGTTTGAAGACGGGTTTATGGTCTTTAAAGCTGGTAAAACAAGATTTTTGTGTGGTTTATGAGGAATTATGGATAAGTGTTTTTGAAAGAAAAATGAGTATAGTAACAGGGCTTCAAGAGTGAGAGGTTTCACCGTAGATTTCTCGATCAGATCATATGTGTGTCGCTACCTTCAACTGATCGGAGGAGGTCAATATATATAAGGGATGGGTGTCGTACGTCTCTCACAAGAGTGAGATTCTCACGGCCAAATGGTGAGCTACGAGTAGGGGGTAACGTATCACGCCATCGTTCTGAACTGCTAGAATGAACGCGAGAATCATAGGATTTGACTAGTGATGCCGTACGGTGCACAAAGATGGACCGCACGGTGTTGGTTGAATTTTAAGCCGTACGGTTTGGGAAATGAAGCCGTGCGGTTCAGGTGGTTTTGGGGTTTTGGTTCCTTTGAGCCCGTTTGACCCACGGGACTGCTCCAAGGTATATTTCGTGTTCTTTCATCATTGGGGATGCACAAGTCATCAAAATTGGGGTGTCTACATTGGTAATGCCTACCACTTCTGGTCAAGTGCCCCACATTCTTATCAGCCCATGTTGTGAAGTCTTTGAGACTCTCCTGCCATGCCCCTTGTTTCCACCATTCTGCATCGGGTGAAACATAGAGGCCTTCCACCTCTTCATATCCAATGCCTAGCTTCCCTTCATCCCATAGGCAATACCACTCGTCATCTGGCAAGTGTTGGTTTTCATTTATGAAGATCAGGTCCTCATCCTCACCGACTATCACGAAATAACCGCTCGCCGGATTAGGTATGAAAGGGTTTGGTTAAGGTTGGTCGAATGACACGATGTACTGGCTGGGATCTATCATGGAGTTAGAGGTAGGTACTTATGAGGGACATCAGGTGGTGGCACATTGTGGTGGTTAGGAAGTGGGTTGGATTGGACATTGGGTTTCTCGGGTGGTTTGATGATGGGGTTGTCAATCAGGTCTTGGATGTCATGTTTAAGGCGGATGCACTAGTTAGTGTCATGGCTGGGTTGTTGGTAGTAGGCGCAGGTTTTGCTGAGGTCAACATTGGCGCCAGAGGGTTGGCAAAAGCAGCAATTCAAGATTCCAAAATTAACTATGAGTTCAATTTATAACTGTGAGTTTCAAAAATCAACCACTGTCTATAATTAAGGTCCAGGGTCCTCCATAGTTAACTACTTAACTTTGTTGTCCATGATATGGAGGGACTTTTGTGCACTAAACATGCTATGGAGGGAGGGGCTTTGTGAAGAAAATGTTATGGACTGAATTAATGGCATTATGCCTTTTTGTGCACCCCTCTATTTTGTTAGCCCTCTGGTTTTTGTTTTTGTTTTTTTGCCTATTCAAGGCTTTAATTTGTGGGACAAAAACACGTAGGTACTTATATATGATTGATTTATGTAATTATGTTGCACAAATATTGGGGCAACTAGAAATGGCTATAATGTTTTGCTTCTAATAGGCTGTAATGTTTTTCCTTGAACTGTGTTTTGGTTGAACTAGAAATGGAACTACAATGCTTGCACAAATGTTTCGCTTAACTAAATTAATGGTATTATGTCTCTATTTTTTATTTCATGGAAGGTTGAATGCATTGCTTAATATTGGGCAGGACCACAAATGAGGCAATGAATGTGTGGATTGGTAATGGTTACTTATCAATAGTCTATGCTATTGAACTGTCTTATTGGCATAGTTTTGCACTGTGTTTGTTTACTCTGTTTTCATGCATATCTGTGTTGTAAAATTGCATTTTGGACCTGAGACAGTATTATGCACTAAAACCATTCCTTTGTTTTGTTGGAATGGACTAAACCAGAGTCTTGCCTAGTGTTATTGGCATACTCTTGATTGGCATACTCTTGCTCTATTTTCATGCATGTTTGTGTTATTGGGCATTTTTTTTGGAACTGGGAATCATTCCATGAAAAAAGTACGGTTGTGGAGTTGCA
>JAXBDA010000426.1:0-14974 GCA_036023075.1 Gaultheria prostrata | reverse complement strand
CTCGACTTAGCCCCTTGACCCGAGTGACCATGTTGTGCTCCTTATGTATTCTTGGGGTAGTTTGGATAATATCTAGCGCTACCTGCGAGTCTGGCGCAAGCACCACATTTCTGAAGCCCCTGTCCCATCGAATCTTTTGAGCTAAACCCACTATCCACAGCGCTTGACTATCCCTTAGCAGTCCCCCCAATGCAGCAATACCAGGTCCCCGTGAAAATTAACATTCTCAAATCAAGAGGGGGTTTCCAGCTAGTGTAGTGTCCATGGTGACCAACATTTAATCCGAAGTTACGATTCACATCCACCTCCTCCGTCATTGAAGTTACATTGGCTGCTGGATCAGTAGGAGCAATGAGATATTCCTTCACAGCTTTAGTCCTCCTAGAGCATGAAGTATAACATAACTGCAGCCATGAAAACATTTTCCAGTCGATATTCTCTGGTGTACACAAGTTCTCAATCCCCAAAACTGTCGTTCCAGTGAACTAAAGAGGGAGGAAAATTTTTATCGTCATACCGTGGGGCCACTTCCCTCTTCCACACCTCCCGTGGTTACATGCAGTATCTAATGGCCTGAATTGTGGATTCACTGTAGCAAGGACACCGGTCAGGAGCTGTCTGAGGTTTAAGTGCCGCACAAATTTCAGATGGTTGGTCCGAGACAGTCATTCTTTAACAACCACAGCTGGTACTTCCATCTAGGGAGGCCCCCTCCCTTCCAAATTTTCTGCCATTGCCCGCTCCCATCCCGTGTGGGTACTCTGCTGAACTAAAGCCTGATATGTTGACTTGACAGAAAACAAAATGTTGGGCATACTAGACGATCTTAATTTGAGTTATGACAAACAACAGTACTCATCAATTGCTGTAAAGCAACTTATGTATACATGGATATTCTGGCAGACCCACTCCTCATTTGGCCCCATATTTGGTAACCATTGAGTGAAGGTGTTCCAAGGACACACTAGCAGTTGCTAAATCTATCAGAGGGTCGCAACGCCACAGATGACTACATAACCCCATTATGGGTGATGGAGTAAAATGCACATGGAACTCCGTTAGCGATTAAGATGAAAAGTCAAAAAACACCCCTCGATATATAAACCACACCACCAACAAGAACCCAGCAACCCATCACCAGTCACCACCACCTGAACCTGTTGAGTTGCGAGTACTCCCAAAAGCTTAAGCTGGTAAGAAATAGGCCCAACAATGTATATCAAGCTATTCAACATCCTCCCTCACGTGCAACTTGTTTTGCTCGTGGAGATGCAAATTTTCAGAGAGAACGAAACATGATACAAAAGAGAGAAACAGAGTGCAAACGGGAAACAAATACAAACAGAGAGGCTTAACGTTTGCTCCCTAGGGTGCTTGGTTCCTTGTCCCCCAACTCCTTGTGAAGTAGCGCATCAAGAGTGACCACTCCAGTTAACCCCATTGAACTTTTAGGTTGATTGCGATCAGGGAATTTTTTCCATGTCCTCGTAGCATATATTTCAAATGTACATGGCCACGCCTCTGACATACTTCATTTTAAAGGAAATGATAAATTTCTATGAGCTATCTTTCATGGTTTGTTGGGCGCTAAAAGCTTCCTATATGGGGTGCTTGGTCTGGTAATAAGTTGTCAAGGTAGTTAATTGTGGCCCCTCTATCGCCTAGTGATTGCCATTCCTATTTTGCTTATGCACTATGAACCTTGTACTCTTTTCTTATGGTTTTTTGTAATTCTTTTCCCTCTAATTACTCATGTACCACTTCACTATTCTCCTATTGTTGGTTTAATTTCCTGTTGTGGGTATCAGTTCTATGATGTAATATGGAAAAAGGTTGGGAAGTCTGTGGAAGTGGGTGTGATAAGAGAATCAAGTGCTGCTCATTTGAATCTGAAAGTGTTCGTTTATGAGACTAGCCCAAAGAAAGTAAACAGGTAAACATTTTGGATGTCTTTTTTGTTTGGTCTACATCTATTGCTTGTGTGAATCTTTAGAATGGGTATGAACTCACGTGATTTGTTTTTTGGTGAAACCATTTTGTTTTCTTCTGTCAACTATTTTATCTTTATATTCAGTATGACGGGTAAATTGCATGGATGTCCCTGTATTCTAATACGGGTCAGAATGTCCTTCTCAAGCTTTTAATTGATGCAGATATCCACTGACGGATTTGATATGTGAAAATATTCCCCTTCAGTCCACGTAAAGTTTCCCTTGCGTTTAAACAGGGACGGAAAATTTCTAGATTTTAGATATGTAGCTTTATTATTAAGTGTAAGTGGGGTTTGAACTTTGTATTAATTGGATAGTCAAAATATTTCTTCAGTATTGTAAAAGATTTTTTGGGTAATGTAGGCCTATTCTATCTGATGCCTTTCGGCTTTGATTTGGGGGTATGATTCTATAGCAAAACGTCCCTTTAGCTCCCGGTTCTCGGAGGTATAGGGGGGCCACTATTTTAGTGGTATTATGAAAACAGACACTTTGTGCATATATTGCCAAAGGTTAGGTTTGCCTCCAATCCTCCCCGCCTATACCTTCAATAATTGGGGACTAGATGGGTTTTGTAATTATAATTGTTATTATTA
Source organism: Gaultheria prostrata (assembly GCA_036023075.1). Taxonomy (NCBI): domain Eukaryota; kingdom Viridiplantae; phylum Streptophyta; class Magnoliopsida; order Ericales; family Ericaceae; genus Gaultheria; species Gaultheria prostrata. The sequence goes on along the minus strand of JAXBDA010000426.1, from coordinate 12,387 downwards.
TTATTACCATTACTATTACTATTTCTTTTCTCTTCCATTTCTGTGACTTGGTACCGTGACTTGTCTTCTCAGATGGCCGCTCCACAAGGCAACGATGGGTACAATAAAAGGTTGGAGTACAATAAAAGGTTAAACGATTGTGACATCAGGATTCGGTTTTTGTTTCAGTGGTGCTGGAACTGTATATGTATGAACGTAGATCCTTGAAACTGTTTTGCTTTGAAGTTTTGGTTAGTATTTATTTTGGAGAGATTTGGCTAGATCTAGAGGTCTGAAGAATGGGACTTTTATGGGTTGAACTGATGGACGAGGTCTGTAGACTAATGCCCAGTAGTTCAGCATATGTTGAGATATTTATAATGTGGTAGTATTTGTTTTCTTCATTTGAATTCGTATTCCAATTTGGCTGCAGTGCTTTTATTGCCTGCTCTGTAATTATAAGACTTTTGTTTTTTATTTTCTTTTTTGGCTCAGCTGTATATACAGAGGAAAGTATTATTTCATGAAACGGTGATAGCATGTGGCATGCCAACATGGTACGGTGACCGTACCGTTCCAGTCATGGTTGGCTATGTGTGCTGACCACGTGCACACCGGATGGGCCTATGTTAATGAGCGATTTGTCTTTTTTTATCCAATTGGAGATGTCAATTCGACTCTGTTAAATTAAATTAAAAATCAAGTGAGGATATTTTACAGAAAAAAAGTGTGGCGAACACCCTCACCTCAGAAGCTTTTAAACGCACACCAACTTGGTCGGTATCATCTAAAGTTTTAAAATTTCTTATTTTTCCCAAATATACTTTCATAGTACTTGAAGGGCTTGTTTGATGCAAAATGGTGGGATTGGACTATGGGGAACACGAGGCCTACATATTTCCCAATTGTCCATAGTCTTGGTGTTTGTTGGCTTTCCAGACTAATCGGGACTGGACAAGAGGGGAGAAATTGGCCATAGAAAGGGACTATGTAATCCCAATGGGGGAGTGGTATTAGTCCCTCTCCGAATTATATCTCCATCATCATCCAACGGAAGAAATAAATTCTCATCTCTTTATACCATTTTTATCTCAGTCCAACCAAACACGGTAGTATAACTAGTCTCATATCAAATATTCCATATTTCAATTCATTATATTTATCCTATAGACCCCGCATGTCCCCTCTATTCCAGGTATAATTCCATATATTTTCAATCCCTCCCAAAAATAGTTTCGCAATCAAACGAGCCCGAAATACCCTCGTCCTACCACAGCCTAAACCTAGATGGTGCATTTTGGCCAATACCTCCCACTACCACCTTCGGACCTTCAACCGACAGCTCCCACCCACTGAATAATGACGGTAACCTACCTAATCCATCCCTCACCGCCGAAATCCTCTTCCCATCTGCCTCATGTACAATTGAAAACTTAAAAAAAGAAAAAAAGAAAAAAAAAAGGAAAACGTCCAACGAAGCAGACTTGAACAACCAAGGGCAGCCCAACGATTATCTCCTGGTCCTCACACACGGAAGATCAGGATACTAACTACAAACACTTATTGCTTGTGGTGCTCCCTCGGCGCATCCGAGCCGTCCAAAAATGTATTGGACGGTTCGGATTGAAACACACTTTTTAATTTTTTTTCTAATTTTTTTTTAAAATTTGGACGGCACTTTCAATTCGGACCGTCCATTGCATTGTTGGATGGCTCGGATGTGCCAAGAGGGTACCACGTGGTACCCTCCCCGTACCCAAAATTTTCTCGAGACTGATTTGGAAACACAGGTTCCGTTGGGTGAGGTTTTTTATTTTAAGATAGTGAAGTGTCACTAATATTTTGGGTTGTTGGAAGTGATCGGTCTGAGGTGGGGTGGTGGTCGGCTAGAGGTAGGAGTCGATTTTTTGAAATTCCTGTATGAAATTAGAACTTTAAAAATTAGTGAAATCTCACTAATTTTTTTGGCCGCCGGAAGTGGTCGGCCGGAGGTGAGGTGGTGGTTGGAGGGAGGTAGGAGTATTTTTTGGATTTTCTATATGAAATTAGAACTTCAAAAACTTAGTGACATTTCACTAATTTTTAGGGTCGCCGGAAGTGGTCGGCAGGAGGTGGGACAGGAGTTGATTTTTTTGAATTTTCTGTAAGAAATTAGAACTTTTAAAAATTAGTGACATTTCACTAATTTTTTTTGCTTTTATGTTCGACTGCAAAAACTCCTTGTCCTTCCCTTTAAAAATGTCGAATGTTTTTTGTTTCAATCGCAAAAGTTCTTTGTCCTTCCCTTTAAAAATGTCAAATATTTTGGATTTTTGGCTACGTAACCCTTTATGCTTTTGGTTTTCAATGTTGTGTGTATGTTTTTGGTTTTTTTTTTTTTTTGAACTGATATGTATGGTTTTGGTTAGTCTTGGTCCCGATCTCCTCCGACCACTAAACCGGACCGAACTGGGACGAACCAAACCGAAACCTAAAAAACCGGTTTTGGTTCCATGCTTTCCCCGCACTGGTTTTTCCCGTTTGCTCCAAAACGCCCAAGAACCGAACCGGTTACACCCCTAGTATTAATTTCTTTGAACTAGTATTAGAAGTTATCACAATAGGAATAGCAATAGGAGTAGCAATAATATTACCATCAGCAAGAAAATGGTCTTAATGGTATGCAATTTCAGGTCAGTGACAATACGGGACATAAGATTCATAATACCGGAAAGGATAGATATACAAATCGTGTAGGAAAAACAGTGGCTAAACACCTTAAGGCCAATGTTGTAAACTTGTAATAGTTTCAACTTTCAAGAAAAGGAGATCGGATCATCTTAGTTCAACTTGTCATTGGAGAAGATATAATTAATGTGATTGGCGCCTGTACACCTCAAGTAGGATTACATGACCATATTAAAATGGATCAAAGTCAAACGGATGAAATTATGTAATCTTTACCCCTAGGAGACAATATATAATAACAAGAAGGAGATCGGATCATCTTAGTTCATGATGGATTTGGATTGTGTGACGGAAATGAGGTTCGACAGGGCATTTTAGATTTCCCCTTGGTTTATGATATATAGTGACCAACACTTCCTTCTTCAAAAAGAGAGAACGTCTAATAAATTTTAATGTCAAATAGGTTACTTTCATATTAGAAAAGCAGACAGATGAATATGTAAAGATTAGAAGTGATCCTTGGAGAGAGATTACATCTCAAGTTAGAGTAATGGTAATAGATTTTTATATTAGAAGGCAACATAGAACAAGAAAAAATATTAGAAACGGATGCTTTAGATGGTGGAATCTTGAAGGTGAGAGATTAGATATGTTTAAGATAAGATGCTCAAGGAAGCTAGGTGGAGCAAAAGATGTGTGTAATTGGATGGCAGAATGTATTAAAGGAATATCGAAAGAGGTCTTCCATCTGAAGCAGCATTTTTTTCCTTTTTTTTCCTTTCGGGTGCGGGTACATGATAGTCGTGGGGAGATTGTAGAATACAAGTTCTACAACTGAAATAGGGAAGTTTGGGGTGGAAATTGCATTGAAGAGGATTAAAATCAAGTCAGGTGTTAGGGCCCAATGGTATCCCCTATTGAGCTGTTGAATTGCTTAATTACACGAGTAATGACTGGACAAATGCCTGAAGTGGAGGAAAAGCACTTTAGGACCTATGTATGAAAATCAAGGAGATATTCAGAGCTGCACTATGAGCCACACTCAAACTGAACCAAGCTATCCTATTTCTCACCCATCTTCTCTTACTTTTGAAAGCAAAACAAACCTCTTGCGTTTGCGTTATCATCTTTCGACTTTTGGGCCTTTTTACTTTGTATTCCATGTTGGAAAGCAAAATGGAAAGTGAGGTAAAAAAACGGGAATGTGCTTTGCAGCTAGAGGTGTTACAGCCTTTTGCTCCCATCTCTCTTCTTTTGCCCTGGTTTCCAAGTCAATATAACTTACCTATTTTGCCATTTCAGTTGTCAAGTAAAAACTCACAAATCATTTGTATATCTTGGTGAGGTATCATGGTGTTCTTTGCGATTGTCCTATGATACTTTTGAGTTTATATTTCTTGGCCCTTTATTGGGTTTGCTGTCACTTTGTTACTTACCGGAATGAATTGGTTAGACTCACGCATGATGGCGTCCATCCGAGTGAATAGTTTTGTGATTGACATCAAATGAGTGAAGGCTTATTTGGTGGGTATGAAATCAGGTTCCAAAAGACTTGTACGAGATGTTGTCTAGTGATGGTCATCTAGATGAAAAATCTGGCCGTAGCATGGCTTTCTGACCAAAATAACAATTTAAGAGAGTTTCAGGAGGTTGATCACGATCTTGGGCTTGCGGTCTTATTGGGAGCTAAAAGCTCCTAACAAGTTGTCAAGGTAGGTAGTTGCGGCCTTGCGGGGCCTATTTAGTGGCCGAGTGACCTTTATGGATGCCTGTCCCCCCAATAATAACTTCTGTATTTATTTTCAGTATGAATCTTTGTTTGACTTTTTATTTGTTGTTGGCCTGTTAATATTTGAGATTGTTGTACTAAAATCATCCATTTACCTCTTGCGCTATTGTACTATTGTTGCTTTAATATTTCTACTGCTGGTATTAGTTCTTTGATATAATATGGAAAATGGTTGGGAAGACTGTGGAGGTGGTTGTGATAAGAGAATCGAGTGCTGCCCCTTTGATTCTTGAAGTGTTTGCTGATGAGACCAGCCCAGACAAACTAAATATATAGGTACTATTTTGTATGCATTGGTATTATGTCTTAGATGTATCTGTATCAATCTTTAAAATGGGTGTGCATTCTTGTGTTTTTTTTTGGTCAAACCAAATTGGTTTATTCAGTCGATTGCTGTATCATTTTAGTTGGTATGAAGGGTAGATTGCATCCATCCTCCTACATTTTAATGCAGGTGCAGCGGGTCAGAATGTTACCCTCGCACTTTTAGCTTAAAGCAATATCTCTGTACATATTTAGAATTTGAAATTTTGCCCCTTAATTCCATGTAAAATTCACCCTTATTTTTATGGTATGGAGGAGGAATTTGTTAAAGGGAGATTTTAACTCGCATCAAGTTCAAATTTTTGTTCTCTCTGTGTTCTGTAATTTGTAGGATATTTTCATTTCTCTGCCATGAGGGTTTATACTTTACGAAAACAATTTTATAATTCATTCTGATTCTGTACCATGTGACTTGTCTCCTCAAATGGCCTGTCCCCGAAACATACAATCCTTTGGTTAAAAGATTTCAAAGTGTGTAACATGTCATCTGTGCATGAGGGTTCATACTTTAGGTGAACAATTTTATGATTCATTCTGATTTTGTTCCATGCAACTTGTCTCCTCAGATGACCTGTCCTCGACATACAAACCTTTGGCTGAAAGATTTCGACGTGTGTAACATATCATCTGTGCAGTGGTGGTTTGTTGGACTGGAAATGTATGACGCAAAACCATGTGAAACCACTGCTTTTGTCAGCATGATAGGTAGCAAAATTCAACTTCAGTAATGAGTTCTTTGTGCAGTGATGTTCTGGCGGAACTAGATATATATAGAGTGGCGACTCTAGGAATTCTTATGAGGGTGTTCGGAAATTCTATTACGGTCCTCTAGAAATCATAACTGTACATAAACAAAAAAAAATCTATATATAAATCAAGTATCAACAATGCCACCAAAAAAACAACTCCTCCAAGTTAATACGGCTTCGCTTCGACGAGTTTTGGGAGTTGCTATCATCAAAAGTTTCCATAGGGGCCGGGAGAACTCTTGCACCGTTTTTGATTTTCTTATTACAAACTTGTCCATGATTCCAACTAACCAAACAAAAATTAAAAAAGAATCAAAGGTATGAATGGCCTATATAGTAATCCAAATCTACTATTGTTTCTATATACCCTATGTGCACATATATTAAAGTGTTTCAAAAAAAAAAGATAGTGCACATATATTAAATTATTGATCTATATTTTATAAATGTAATGAGTAATCACTTGGAATAATTATAAATAGATTAAAGAGAGAGAGAGAGAGTTAGAAGTGTTCTTACCTTTTAGGGCTAAATGTGTATAGACAAATAAACACCCAAATTTTCAAATATCCAATTTATACTATTCTCAAATACTCCCTTCGTCCATTTTTTTAAGTGTGTGGCTTCGTAAATCTAATTTATGAAAGAAACATCATCATTACACCTTTTACATCAACTTTACCTAAACTTTACACTTTCTATATCACCTTTTACCTCAATTTTCCAAACTTATCCTCCACTTTTACCAATTACTAACTATTTATCCACTAACTTTTCAAAAGGGTAAAATGATAGTAATTGTACAACTTTTACCCATTAACTTTTCAAAACTTTACACTTATTAAGGGACGTCTCAAAATGGAAATGTCCACACTATCAAATAGTCCATGGTGAGGTCCGTCAATGGGATTGAGTGTTCAAACATTTTCGGTAGGGTGTTCAAACATTTTGGTTAGGGTGTTCAAAATGACAAATATTGTAACGCCCCTGATTTTGGGAACGTTATAATTATTATAGAAATAATAAATAAGTCTTACAACAAGTTTCCACCTTGGAAATTACATAATTCTCCTTGCTATTACATTTATTCAAAACAGGTTCAACTAGGGTTTCTCTACTTCTTTGCACTACCGTCAGCCCCGACGGTGTCCTGTCCAGCTCCATAAGCTCTCAAGCTGTAGTACTCCTCCTGTTCATCTCTATAGTCTGACATAATACGTCAGAGTCGCAGAGCAACATCGTGGTATTATGCCAGGGTTACACAAGTGCAACACCTGTGAGCGAAAACGCCCAGCAATAACTCTACCCAAATCCCAAGTAGCAATTCTAGAACAATATATAAAGGCTCGAAAGTAATAACATGAGTATCCAAAAACAGTTTTAAATATAACAGTGTCAGTGTAAATATGCTTGTGTCAATGTCAACATAAATCAAAGTAAACGTGGTGGTAAACATGTGTCTCGTTCTCATTTCTCGTTATCATCATAGGCATTCTTCTTCAAATTTCATCATTTCAATCATCATAATTATCTCAGTCATCTCACATCACTCGAAAGTTATTGGCCCGTCTTTCACCAATCTTTCTACTCGAGGTTCAGGTTGCCTTGTATCACGGAACCTCAACAGCATGATACAAAGTCCATCCACCCCACGTTTCACACGAACATAGTTTCAACCGTATCGTATCATGGAACCTCATCGACATGATACAACCCAGTCACCATGTACCATGGAACCTCAACAGCATGACACAAAGCTTTATCCACTATGTTGTTGTACGCGCTTAGCCCTAACCACATCACGGAACCTCAACAACATGAAGGGCGGTATTATAGCGGCACTTCCGTATTCCTTAGCCCTAACCACATCACTGAACCTCAACATTGTGAAGGGCGGTGCAACATGACAGTACCGTTTTCAGATTCTCCATTTTCATTCTCATCTCGTTTTCATTCTTATCTCGTTTCTCGTGTCAACTATTCATCTCGATATTCGTGTTGGGTAAATCTCGTATCGTGTCCTGTGTCTGAAAATCTCTTTTCATAAAAATACAACTTTCTCGTAAATCGTGTTTCAAAAATCAATCTCGTAAATCGTGTTTCAAAAATCAGCGTTTCCTCGTAAAAATGTATTTTTCTGAAATTCAGTATTTCCTCGTAAAACGTGTTTCGAAAATAATACACTTTCTCGTAAAACGTGTTTCCAAAATTAGTATTTCCTTGAAAAATGTGTTTTCCCATAATCCAGTATTTCCTCGTAAAACGTGTTTCGAAAATTAGCGTCTCCTCATAAAACGTGTTTCTCCGTAATTCAATATTTCCTCGTAAAATGTGTCTTTCAAAATATCACTTCTCTTTTAGCGACCTTCTCTCGACAATAGAATAACCAGGAAAGTCCCAGGCAGAGGAGGTCGGAGTATCCAGTTAATATGACCCATCCTCATTCTAGACAGACTTTCAAGGGTGTTAGCCTTGGGTCATTCCACAGTCTCAAGTCAGTCATAAAATATTTTCCTCATTTCCCAAAAATATTCCACGGAGTCTTTTTAAGAAAATTCTCATTTGTCGATAATTTCGCCTTTTCAAAAAGTAACCGTTCGCGTATTTTTCCAAAAATAAATCGGACATTATAACTGTGTAAATTTGAAATATCATTTTCCATTCGGGCATTATAACGACTGCGTAAGTTCGAAAAAGTATTTTTAAAATCATAACACTTTTCTTTCTCGAAACCGTAAAAATACTAACTTTTATTTTTAAACCGGGCATTATAACATTACTAAAAATTAAAGTTGCGCTAAAATAACTAGTAGAAATTTAGATAAAAATTATTACCGTATTCCGTTTTCAAACGGAAGTAGACAAAGCTAGCGGTAGAAGGACAGAGTAACGGCGTCGAAAAGAAAGTAGACTTTCTTAGAAACGCCGAAGGGTATGCCAGAATAACTAAACTAAGATCTAAGGGCAGCTTTGGAAGGTGGAGAGTGGTGGTGGAGGTTGAGTTTCTTGAAGAACACTCAAGAACTTAAAGAACTAGAGAGCTTTTTACTACTAAAACTACTTGGAAAACTACTACAAGAAATATGAGAGTGAGAAGAGTGAAGGTGTGAGATTTCAAGTGAGTATTGCTCTCTATTTATAGGCAAACGAGTGAGCTCCCTCTCCCCTCTCATTGGCCGGCCCTCCCCCCGAGGAAATTGCCAAGCAATTTCCTCCCATGTGCTAGGAAATTTCCTACATTAAATGGGAGGAATAAAATCTAGATTTTGGGGGATTTTGGGGGAAAAAAATCTATAGGTTAAATAGGCACAAGGCTATTGTTCTATAGCTTTAAGTAAAATAATTCAAGGGGAAATTCATCTAGTCACTTTTTACAGTGTAGAAATACGCGACTAACTACATTTTCGGTACTAGTTTGCACTGCAATTGAACATGAGGCTAATAAGGGCTAAGATTTGATCTTATGACGCAATCTTATCTTATGACGCATAATAAATGAGGGAATATATTCTGCATAAGTTAATAATGGCTAGTCTAATAATGCAAGAGTGACTACGGGTTTTTCCGGTGTAATTTCTACGCGATTGGCTAGTTCCCGGACTAATTTGTACTGACAATGGACATGAGGCTATTAAAGTACCATATCTATAGCCGTGTCATCAAATCTTAGGCGCGTCATACTATGTCAATAATGCAAGGGAAATAATGTGACTACGTAATCATTCTGTTCACTTTTTACGCGACTAGCTACTTTGTCGGAGTAAATTGTACTGCGGAGAGATAAAGGCTACGAGGCTACTATATCTATAGGTGCGTCACTAAATCTATAGGTGCGTCATGCTATTAATAGGTGCGTCATGCTATAAGCACATGGTGAATTCACCTAGTCAAGTTTCGCAGTGTAAGTTACACGCGACTACGTGGGCTTCTGGAACAGATTGTACTGGTATATGACATAAGCTTGGTGACTAAGTAACAAGGAAACTTCCTCCCTCCTTCCTCTCAATCTTTCCATTAATGGAGGGAATCTAAGAGAGAATCCCATGGGATTCTTAGACATGTGCTAATTGGGAAATTTCTCATCACCTTCCTCCAAATCTTTCTCTCAATCTTCCACAATAATTGATGGTCAAAATTGGTGTGGTTCTAATTTTGACTAGATAAATTGAATGTGGGAGATTTTGTAGTAGGGTAAAAATAGTAATGTAAATATAGATACAAGTATACAACACTAGGGTCTAAAATAGTATTTAAATAGGTTTTCAAAATATTAAAAGAAAATAATTGAATCAAATAAAAAGAAAAAAATTCCTCCAAAAATCCGGGTTGTTACAAATATTTTTAAAACAAAAAAAATTTATATGTATTTCTAAAAAAAATGAAAAATCAGGGTATTCGGGTGACCACTTTCAGCTCAAGGTGGAGCCGCCAGTGTATATGTACACAAATCCTGGGAACTGTTGGAAGTGATGTCAACTTGGTTTTGCTTCTAAGTTTTGACGGTATCTAATTTTAGGAGATCTTGGCTAGAGGGTCCGAGAATGGACATTGTTTGTGGATAAGTCGTAATTTAACATTTTTAGCCCTGAAAGTTAAAACTCATATTCTACCCTTAATTACATCACCTCTTACGTTTTGAATCTAAGAAAGGGTGCAGCCATGAAGTTGTTAATAGAATTCGACATTGGTGATGTCAACTTGGTCTTGCTTTAAATCAAGTAAAGTACTCCGTAGGTATGAGAGAGAGTGAACGTGAGCCCTTTCACCTTCCCCTGGCGGTCATCACCGGCTGATCGCCGGCCGATCCTCCACTATCTTCCTTTCTTCATCCCTTCCCTCTCTCGCTCCCTATCTTCCTCGATCCCGCACCTTATCCCTCCCGAGCTGTGTCGTTCTCGGCTCTGCTCCTCCGCTCGCCAATGCTATCTTTTTGCATCCTGTGGTGAGTTTTCTGGCGGCGCCTCCTTCATTCCGGATCTGCATAAACGATTAGCAGTCGTTTGGTGACCGTTCGGATCCCTTTCTGTCAGCTGCTCCCCATCAGTCGCCGGTCTCTTAAACTTCGGATCTTTTGATCCGCTAAGGTACTCTTCTTCGTTTTTTCTCTGCCTACATCGGGTTGGTGTTGTCTGTTGGAGGCGTTTTGGTTGTGGTTGGAGGTTTTGCTATCATTTGCTTTCTAGGCTGCGGTGGTTTTGATCTTCTGTGTCAAGTTTTATTTTGATAAAGGTGTTTGTATTCCAGTTTTGGGCATACATCAAATCTTGATGCCATTGTTAAGTATGAATGTTTAATTAGAGGTGATATGGGTAATAGGAGTAATCCGTTATTTACTCTTTTTGTGGATAATCTCCCTGAAGATTCGAGCCATAGTTGGGTGAGAAATCTGTTTAACAAATATGGAGTAGTCAATGATACTTATATCCCTGGCAAAAAGAGTAAGGTAACAGGGCGTCTTTTTGGATTTGTTCGCTATGAGTGCGAGGTTTCGGCAGAATTGGCCATATCCAAGGTTAATGGGTTATGGATTGAAGATAGGAAGCTTTTCGTTAAGATGGCAACTTTCAATCGTAACAAGGCTCGACATATTTCTTCATACAGGGCGTCTCTGGCTGAATCTAGTATTGTAAGAAATAAGAGGTTTTTTGAGCACCAAAACCATTCTATTGATGAAACAAAGGTTTCGCTCGGGCTGGAAAAACCATTCAATTCAGGGGAAAAATCATTTGCTCAGGCTTTATTAGGCGAATCAAATAAGGAGACTGTGATGAAGAACATCATTTGTCAAGATGTTGACAACGGATGGCTATATAGAAGCGTTGTTGCCAAGATGCTCAGGATGATTACGGTGGAGGAGCTCATGGAAAATTTTCGTATGGAAGGCGTCACAAATCTGGAAATTAGAAGTATGGGTGGAAGATCTGTGATCCTTACATTTTCCGATTTAAGACTTAGAGATGCTACTTTAAAGGAGCCATGGTTGCATAGTTTGTTTAGTCTTATCAAACCTTGGGAGGGGGAGACTGCTAGCCTTGAAAGGCTTACTTGGGTAAATTGTTATGGTATTCCTCTTAATGTGTGGAACCTCTCCACCTTTAAGAAAATTGGTGATACTCTTGGGCACTTTATTTCTGTGGATGATACTACCCTAAATCTTCTATCATTCGCAAAAGGGAGAGTCCAGATTACTACTGAGTGTCCGGATAATATTGAGCAATGGTTACAATTAGAGGTTAATGGTGTTAAGCATAAGGTCAAAGTTGTGGAAGATATCAAAGTTGGCGACATCCATTCAAGTTGTAGTACCTTTCATGTGCATAATGGGGTGCTTGCTTCTGATTTGGTTGTTGTTAAGGAGTCAGAGTCGGTTCGGAATGAGATGGCTGTTGACTCTCTTGATGACGACCAACATGTGACCGTTAGTAAGGCAGATTCGTTTGGGAGCAGAGTTGACGATTCGGTTTCAAACTCTGACTCTTTAGTGGGGGATTCGAGTGAGGATCTTGACTCTTTCGAAGATTCTGCAGCCGAGAGACTTATAAATTTAACTGGGAACAATAGTGATGTTAATCATTTGGTGGACACCACGGTCAAGGGCACTATTTGCTTGGAGGATGCTGGAATAGGTAAGGGCTCAACGGAGGAGAATGAGCATGAGGGGCTCCAAGGCGACACTATGGTCCATGGTCCAGTCGCGGATGTAGTGAAAGATGCTGAGGGTATCCATTTAGTGGTGGATCTCAATCCTACTAATGTTGTGGAAGATTTTGGGAAAGGAAATTGGAAACAGAAAAAGATTGAAGATCAGTTGGGGTTCCCAAAATCTAAGAAGAAGGGTCGTCGAAAATCGAAAAAATGCGTAGTGTTCAGATCCGCTAT
>JAXBDA010000425.1:0-87223 GCA_036023075.1 Gaultheria prostrata | reverse complement strand
ATTGGAATTGTACTGGGAATCATTGGTGGAATTGTAGGTATTCTTGGTTTTGGAGGCCTGTTGTTACTCTTCTGGAGGGGAAGGCATAAGGGATACAGGCGTGAAGTTTTTGTAGATGTTGCAGGTTAGTGTTGCTCGTTAGTTTAGACTTTAGAACCAGATTGAATCCCAATGCTTCCAGATATTTAGGATGCTTGATTATGTACGCTCTTATATGATCCAGAAACATAAATCTATTTTCTACCCTCATCAAACAATTGTGTTGCATAAGAGAGTACTCAAATGTTTTAGCAGACTTGTTTATATCTGCTCTCTGCACAAGCCTAACATTATATTTTGGTTTTATGATGCATACTTAAGAGCAAGACTGGAAATTTAGCGCTTAAGATCAACGTTATGATCATCTGAGATTACTTTGTGACTTCCTTTTTGCCTGATGTCAACCCTTAAAATAAATTGGCTCGTGATTCTCGGACTAGTGGCAGAAGGAGCGAACCTGCCTTGAATAGCAGTTTGAACATACCACAAAAACCTTGGTCAATGCTTGTTAGCTGTAGCGTAATGTAACCTATCGGTTTTGAGTTTGAATGTGCACAACATAGGAGTAACTTCTGCTTTTTCAATGGGTACCGTTTACCTTTTATATATTTTCAGATTTCACGTTTATAATTATATGGAGTGACGAGTCATTTGCAAATTTGTTTTACTGCTTTTTCTGACTTGCATTAATTCTCTACGTGGACTTTAAAATTAGTAAAAAATCTCGAAATAGTTTTGCATTTATCTTTTAATAACAGAAGGTGAGAGCAGATGTAGTTTCCCCAATGAAGTCGCGGGGCATCTTTGATGCTGGCAGACTAATTGAAAAACTCAGAGAATATGTAGTTGTTTATAATTGAATTTTTTTAACAATTCAAAGTAATACTGCCAGTGATAAACTATAATTGAACTTGAAATTTGATTAGTTTCTGATTTGCTTACTTGCTTACTTTATTTTGGTGAGTCCAATGGTGTGTCTAATTATATTCTATTATCTGGCTAATCTGTTTAAACATCTTGCTTCACATAAATTTTAGTCCTTTATAAAGTCATAATTCACGTCTTACTTTTGATGTGATTTGGGTTCCTTCGTCTATTTGCTGGTGGAGTAATCTAATCATGCATGCCCAGGCGAAGTTGACAGAAGAATTCCATTTGGCCAGTTAAAAAGATTTTCTTGGAGGGAATTAGAGCTAGCTACAGACAACTTTAAAGAGAAAAACGTCCTCGGACAGGGGGGTTTTGGAAAGGTTTATAAAGGAGTACTTTCTGATAATACCAAAATTGCTGTAAAACGATTGACTGATTATGAGAGTCCTGGTGGAGATGCAGCTTTCCAGCGTGAAGTTGAGATGATAAGTGTAGCTGTTCACCGGAATCTATTGCGACTGATTGGGTTCTGCACTACACCGACAGAACGCCTTTTGGTTTATCCATTCATGCAGAATTTAAGTGTTGCCTATCGTCTACGAGGTAATAGAGTTTAATTTATTCTATCTAAAGAAAGGATACAAATAGAAGTCCTTTGGCCATGTTTTCTTTTCCTTTGTAGTATAGTGTTTTTAGTTTATTTTGTGTTTCATGTCAATACATATTTTAGTTATATATTCCAAAGAGTTGTGCCATTTTTTTTTAATAAAATGTTTCAGTTATTTAGAGAAAGGGTCCAAATGTAAGAACTAGTAACTAGTAATTGTGATGCAGCACAAGCTTGAAAATTTAGAGAGCAGCAAAGCGGAAAATTGAGAAACATTAAATATTCAGTAATCAGTGATGCTCATCCACATCCTTCTACTTTCATTATGTTTGGACAAGCAAGCATACCCTCTGCGTATGACTTCTCCTTTCTCACTAAACCAGTCAAACGTTTGTACTTTAGCTTTGGGAATTTGGAACTACTTGATAGTGCTTGGAGGTTCCAAAGTGCATTATTTTATTATTATATGAATCAAAGTAAACTGGGTAGTCGTTCAGAAAGGAAAAAAGGTGAACTGGGTAGACCAATGAAGATAGGTAGCAAGATGCTAATTTCCAATGGAGGAGAACACAATAGTTTCCTTAACAGCTAAGATGATTAATTTGCCAAAAATTCTGCACCCCTCAACTCCAGCATTAACCATTGCATTCATAAATATTCCATGTCTTATAAAGCTTTGAACAACGCCCCTCATTATACTGACTTTTTACTCGTCTGAGTAAGTTTAGGTGTCAACTGACGGAATTAAAAGGAACTTATGATACAAAAAGGTTATTGAAATATCCTAGAGGTATCTACTTGAAATCTTCAATCAATAACATGGATTTATAGAACGGTTTGTATGCATTTATCCAGTATGTTCTTTTTAGATAAGAAGAAATCTTGAAACTATTCCTCATGTAATACTGAATAAGGTGAAGTTCATGTCTTAGAAATTGAGAGAGTTTCAAGGAGAAAAGGAGGGGGAAATATATAACAAGGCTTGGAATCGGAGATTCAGAAAAGGCTTTTCAAATACTTGATCTTGATCGTACTGATTCTTTATTTGGAATTTTTACTTTCTTATGGACATGATTCTGTCGTTATCAACCTTCAGTGGATTTTCTCATGATGTTTTTTTCTATCTCTATACATTGAACGCAGAAATAAAGCCTGGGGAGCCTGTTTTAGCTTGGTCTACAAGAAAACGAGTGGCTTTAGGCACAGCTCGTGGGCTAGAGTACCTTCATGAACATTGTAATCCCAAAATCATCCATCGGGATGTTAAGGCTGCTAATGTGTTACTGGATGAAGATTTTGAAGCAGTCGTTGGCGACTTTGGCCTGGCAAAGTTAGTGGACGTGAGAAAGACTAACGTGACAACTCAAGTTCGTGGGACAATGGGTCACATAGCCCCTGAATACTTGTCCACCGGTAAGTCATCAGAAAGGACAGATGTTTTTGGTTATGGGATCATGCTTCTGGAGCTTGTGACGGGTCAAAGGGCCATAGACTTTTCACGCCTGGAAGAAGAAGATGATGTTTTATTGCTTGACCATGTAAGATATCCTTTCGTATGTTGCTTGTTTTCTTACACTCATTATATCAAACATCTATATGCATTAGCACCTCCCTTCTCGCTTGTAACGTTGGCTATCAACTTTGACGATCCTTTTTCCCTCCACCCTTGTCTTGAAAGACCGCATGAAAGGAGGGGTTTTTTTTTTTTTTTTTTTGTCATTTTTGTTTTGAAAATGTTCTGAATGTGCTTTGTTGTTTCTTGCAACACTAACAAGTGTGATCATGATATGATGTCGCTGATTCGTTAAAAATGGGGGCACTGCTCCCCAATACTTTGAGCATCCCTTGCATATTTGATGAGGTACAAATTTCATGGAAAATGACCTTTTAGGGCATCAGAATTGCACGAGGTATTTTAGCTGACTAATGTGTCACGGACTTGCAAACTAACAAAGCTCACTAACTTCTCCTTCTCGTTTGAGTTGTTCGTATCATATTCTTCTGGTGGCTCCTATTTTTAATGCCGAAGTCCATTACTGTATGCCTCCTTCAGCGAGGTTTCCTAGTTGTGCATTGTGTTTCCCTTTTGGCTATCTATTGCTTAGCCAATCATCTTGTTTCCTTTTAAGGTCAAGAAACTGGAAAGGGAGAAAAAACTTGATGCTATTGTGGACCGAAACCTAGACAAGCACTACAACATACAAGAAGTGGAGACGATGATTCAGGTTGCACTACTCTGCACCCAATCATTGCCTGAGGAACGTCCTTTGATGTCTGAGGTGGTTCGGATGTTAGAAGGTGAGGGACTGGCGGAGAGGTGGGAAGAATGGCAACATGTCGAAGTTAACCGTAGGGAAGAGTACGAAAGACTACAGAGAAGATTTGACTGGGGAGAAGACTCCATTCATAATCAGGATGCTGTAGAGTTGTCTGGTGGAAGATGATCAGACACAGAAATCTTAAGCAGTTAAGTATATGATCTCTTTGTGGTCTTATTCCTTTTGGCATAACAAGCATTTCTCGTGTTCAGTTTACTTGTTAGGGTTAATTACTACCATCCTTTTCTTCGTTTGTCCCTTTCGTTAGCTTTTAATTTCGTAAATTTTTTGTGCTTTGCTCTTTATGAAGCCTCTCTTAATTTTGTGGCCTGCAGTAATCTGTGTCGATAATTATAATTATTCCATACCTGGAAGAACAATGGTATTGGATTTTTTCATAGAGTGAGAATTATCGCTATATTGTAGCACTCCACATGTATTGCGGTCTGGGTTCTATGATGTTTGTACAATCTGGTACATAATGGTATCTGGTATCTCTTCTTGCAAAATGTTTTTTTGCACTCCACCTTATAAATGCACTCATAACAAGATTTGTTTTATCACGTGCTTGAGGAATTGTGTTGTGTAGTTTGTGTTTGAAGTGCCATGTATGTATGCATTGTGAAGCAGCCGAGCCGATCGATTGCGTAGAGCTTGCTATATAAGTTATGGTTTGAAATCTAACAAAGTTAAAAATATGTTTAAGTTTAATTTGTTAATGTAACGATCCGGTCTCAAACGAACATCGGTGAGTTGAATACCATTTCTTTGGTTCGTTTATCAACTCCAGTGGTGGGACTCACGAGCTCCAGCATCACCTCCCAAGACTTGGGCTCCGTTCCACCAACTCAAAAAGTCAAAAGTCATCTTATTGCGCTTTTCAAGACTGGTTATCCCCTCACAATGCATCATAAAAAGTCAACGCGTATTTTGAGCTGTTATATAAAAAAATTAAAAAACCAAAAAATCAAGTTTGGAGGGAATGTCCATGTTTTACAGCACATTCCCTTCATTAAATGGATGTTGAGACTTGAGGCGATGGGAATGGTTGATCGGCAGAGGTCAGGCTCTCTTGTCAGGTGCGTGTCGGTGTTCTTAAGTGTGTTGTTGAAGCACTGTTTGCTTCTTTGGGCCCACTTCAGATTCGGATTTGGGGTTGCTGCAGCCCCATGCACAGCAGGTGTTGTGCACCATCCGAGCCGTTCGTTGTTCGGATGGACGGCCCAAATTTCATCTTGCACGCACGATAACCAACGGTTCGGATGCAAAGGTGCCGAGGTGAAATCTGAGCCGTCCATCCGAGCAGCGGACGGCTCGGATAGTGCACAGCAGTAACCTCTTGTCGTTTAAATTCTACAAAGATGATTGAAACCGCAGATTGATCCTCAAATGTTTTTTATGAGATCATGCATAAAACTAGCTCAATCCGATGCCCGTAAAGACTTTTTCAGAATTTGTAGGGTGCCCTATGAATTTTGAAAAAGCACTTATTGATATCGGATCAAACTTATTTTTGCAAGAACCATGAAAAAATATTTTGAGAATAATAAGCGGTTTGGATCATTTTTCTAGGCCCAGCTAAAATCAATAAATCAAATGAGTGTCAAATGGGGATTTAGCAACACACTTAGGAATCCCCTTAAAACCTCCCAAAATGACGAAATTTTGGGGGTTGGCAGCGGCAGGCCCTGCCATCCCATGGGGACACCAGAGTCCCTCATTCCTTAAAAAGTTTGAGTTCAACCTCAAGGGGTAGTACGGTTGGTTGGTGGGTTTGTTCTCCATATAATTGATCAGACTAAGTCTGATGTGAATGGCCGGGCCTTTGACCGAAGGGGATTAGTTTGGTTTTACCAGTTTTTTATTTTGATATCTCAGGGTGTCCCGATCAATATATGCGCATCTCAATTTCTGGGGACTGATTAATTCCACCATTCACTTGCGAGGAGTCTCATTAAAGCTAGGATAAAGTTCTGTATGAATTGATCTTAAAGGAGTTGATTGTACCTAGCAAATTTCGAGCCTAGACTTCAAGAGGTATCAAACTCCTAAGTCCCAAGCTTAGCACCGGGCCAATCCCTTGGTTTTACCCGTTACAATTTCACCCTTAAGAAACCCATTTTTTACCTCTAGGTATAGAAAACTACTCTTTAATTCCCATTAAGGTAACACTCAATTTTTAATTACCTCTAGGTACAACTCATTAGTAAGATTACCCTTCTACCCTTCAAACACAAATTTACTCTTTACTCCACCTCCCACTCCCCACCTTCATCCACCATCCACTTCCGCCCGGCAACTATTTCCGAACGGCGAACTTTCCAGCGACCTCCTGTGAATTTTTAAATCTTCTGGCCAACGACTTTTTCCGGCTTGCAAAATTCACTACGAATTTGTATTTTTTTAAATTAAAACTCACTTTTGTATTTTTTTTTTCCCTAAAAAACATTTACATCAAGAAAAAAACAAAGAATCTATCCTAAATATCCATTGTGAATTTTTCTGACCGGCAAAATTCACTGCAAATTTGTATAAAAACACGGCGTTTTCCTATAAAAACATAAATCCCTATGGATTTGTATAAATTTTTATGCGAATTTGTGTGAAGGAGAACAAAAACATGGTCATTCCTCCAAAATAAAACACTTGGAATTTGTTATTCTCGCTAACAAGCAAAGTGAGAGAAAGATACAAATCCCAAAAAAATCGTAGAAAATAAAGAAACTCTTAATCAAGAAAAAAAAATTCGCAAAAAAAAAAAAATCCCAAAAAATTCATAAATCCCTATGAATTTTCAAAATTCGCACCCAAAAAATAGGCCTAATCTGGTCGTTTTTCTTTGTAGATCTAGCACTTACCGTTGATATCGGCACGTTCCGGTTCTATTCGGCGATGCTTACCGCCCACTTAAGCACGTGAAGATCAAAAGTAAAAATGAAAGAGGAGAAGAAGATTAAGGCCAGAATCGTTTTGGGATCTGGTCTTGAGCAATTTTACGGCGAAATCTATAAAGTTTGTGGAGCACCGGTCATTTGTTAGCCAGAGAGAGAGAGAGAGAGAGAGAGAGAGAGAGAGAGAGGAGCGTGACTGCGTAAAAGCTTCAAAGGTATAAAACTTTAAAGATTTATCTTTTTGACTTTTGAGGTTACCAATTTGAAATTGAAATGAAAGTGTGAAGCAGCAGCTAGTCGTGAGGCCCAACACCTTTTGAGGTTACCAATTTTTGCGTGAATTAGCAGCTAGAGTCATGGGGCCCAACACCTTTTGTCAGGACTATTCGTTACGCCTTGGAGTTCTCAGATTTTTGTTCACTTTTCCGGAGAGAGAGAGAGAGATGAGTTATTGAGTTTTGTGGGTTTGAAGTCAAAGTTTGGAGCAGCTGGGGCCCAACCCCATCAATGCCTATTTATGTTTTTGGGGAATGCAAAACGTAGAGCACGCAGCAGCTAGAAACACGCGTATAAACTTAAGGGTATTTTGGGTAGAAAATACGTGGGAAACATTATTGGTGCTTTTTAGGAATCGACTGGAGTGGGAGGGAAGACACCCCCAATTTTTGTACCGGCCCATCAATAGCCCCCTCAAGAAACACCAGGCAATTGGACCGAAAAAAGCAGTTCTTGTGTTGGAATTTTGGCTCATAGCTGCAGTTTCTAATGGCGGTCAATGTTGCAAGAAAAAAAAAATGAAAGCTGGCTTTTCACTCTTTATTAGATATTTAATAATAATCCCCTGTATTTTCTAGAAATTTCTTGGTAAAAAAATTTCTTCTGCTAGAGAAATAGTCGGTCATTTGAGTTGTTGGCGTTTTGATAAAAAATGAAAGGATTAAATAATGTTGACATTCTTTATAAACATCCACAATAGCCCATCATTTTATAAGTATATATATTCTATCTGATACTCGAACATGGTATCAAAGGAGATTGCTAGCTGCTCACAATCCCATCTTCAACCTTTGCAAAAATCTTCATGAAACCAAGTCAAGAAAGCCAGGACTTCTACTCAACCTCTATTCCTTATCCAAGAAAAAAATCTCCCAAATTTGTGTAAACTTTCTCGAGGTTTCGCCGTGGGAATTTCACAAGAGTTTTAGCCGCTTTGAGACTTACTGTATGCAAATTGAAGAGAACCCAAACCTCAAGTTCATGGATACAATCTCACTTTCAACTCCTCCATGGCTTCCTATTCTATTAATCCTCTTACTCCTCCCTATATTCTCTTTATGCCTTCTCAAAACAAAAAAGAAGCAACCAAAACTATGTCCCAAGCTTCCACCATCCCCTCCAAGGCTTCCCATCATAGGCAACTTGCACCAACTTGGCAAACTCCCCCACCAATCCTTATACCAACTCTCCAAAAAATATGGCCCCATAATGCTTCTCCGACTAGGTAACATCCCAACCCTAGTCATTTCCTCGGCTGAATTCGCGAAACAAGTCCTTAAAACTCATGACCTCCATTTCTGCAGTCGGCCTCCCTCACCCGGGCCCAGAAAGCTCTCCTACAACTTCTTCGACGTGGCCTTCTCCCCCTACAGCGAGCAAGGCGAAAACTCTTTGTTTCTAAACTTTTCAGTGCCAAAAGATTGAAATTATTTATGCATACTAGGGAAGTAGAGATTGATAATTTGATCAAATCGCTGTCTCAATCCCCTCCGAATGTAGTTATTAATCTTGATGATAATTTTTTTTCTTTGGTGGATGGGATTGTGTGTAAGGTTGCATTTGGCAAGAGCTATGGGGGGGAAGCAATTTAAGGGTCAAAAATTCCAAGAGGTTATTGGTGAGACCATGAAAATGATGGATAGCTTTTCAGCTGAGAATTTCTTTCCATCTTTTGGGTGGTTTGTGGATTTGTTGAGTGGGCACAGAGGGAGGCTAGAGAAGTGTTTTGGGAATCTTGATAAGTATTTTGAAAGGGTGATTGATGAGCACCTTGATTTGGGGAGGGAAAAATTGGAGCAAGATCAAGACTTTATTGGTGTTTTGGTTGGACTGTTGAAGGATGAACCCAGTGATTGCAGTCTTACCAAAGACCACATCAAGGCTCTTATCCTGGTAATAAAAACTCTCTGCAGTTATTTAATTTTATTTTTATTTTTGCTTTTTTTACAGGAAATTATGGTTCTTCGAGATTTTGGCAGAATCCTCGCACATCTAAATTTATTAAAAATATTTCTTAACTTTTATTTTCATAGATTCATCGGCCTAGATTTTTCCCGTTGATGAATATCTTTTCTAGTCGTGAACTCTTATATATTGTCCGCATTAATGAAAATTTATAAGAGTAGATTTTGAAATTTTAACATTTTTATTGGGCGCGAATGTCATTCCATATAGTTTTGGGTTTGAAATTCTATTTGTGAATATTATTGCTACAAATAATAGAAGTAATTCATCTGATTAATTATATTCCATTTCTCAGAACACCTTTATTGGAGGGATAGACACTATTGCAGTGGCGATGGTTTGGGCAATGTCCGAGGTAATCAAGAACTCCCATGTCATGCAAAAGCTACAAGAGGAAATCAGAAGCAACCTTGGGAAAAAGTCAAAAGTTGATTCAAATGATCTTTCGAACCTAAAATACCTAAAAATGGTGGTGAAGGAAACCCTATTGATGCACCCGCCGGCCCCCACTACTAATCCCACATTAAACCCTAAGCCATTGTAAAATTGGGGATAACGATGATGGCTACGATGTCTATCCACAGACTAGAGTCTTGATCAATGCATGGGCCATTGGCAGGGATCCGAACAGTTGGGAAAACCCTAATGAGTTATTTCCCGAATGGTTTGAGAACAACGACATTGATTTCAGAGGACAACATTTTGAGTTGGTACCGTTTAGGGCTGGCCAGAGGATTTGTCCTAGCATCGGTATGGCGATTTCGACTGTGGAGCTTATTTTGGCCAACCTTTTGTACTAGTTCGATTGGGAAATGCCTTGTGTTTTGAGGAGGGAGGATATTAGCATGGAAGAGGAAGGTGGGATTACTACTCATAAGAAGGCACCCCTTTGCCTTGTGCCCATTAGAGTGAGATAATAAAAACCATGGTTGTAAATGGAGTTTTTCTTGTTTTTTTCTTCCCTTTTTGTTTTGAGAGAGATTTACTACCATATCAGAAGCTAAGATGGTTGAAAGGAAAATACATTTTTTTTTTGTCATTCGTTATTCCTAATCTATTACATGGGGGAGGGGGACTCGATCCCAGGATACAGTGTGGGCGTCCAAGAGCTCTATCGCATGAGCTAGCCACCCGAACAATACACTTCTCCAGTAGTTAATTAGTAGTAGTTCAAAGGGACAAGTGTCCTGCCCTCCGTCTCTAGGGATGGCAATCTTGACCGAACCGATGGGTATCCGAACCGTAACCGATTTTTTCCCCTGAACCATAACCGAAATATTCCCCGTGGGTGCAGTATGGGATGTGAGATAACCGAATGGGTTCGGTTTGGTTCTGGTTTGAGCTGATAACCGAACCATTCTCTGAACCGAACTGAACCAAACTGGATATGTGTAACTACAAAATTACCCTTCATATGTAGAAGTTTAGCTTGTATATAGCTTCAATGCATTGAATTTCTATTAGTTTTGCATTTAAAATATCCAGATGCATTTCTGCATACTTTTTTAATTGACAGATATATGGCATTTCCAGTTTAACTGATTTTCATATTTGGATTTCATTCATAATTATTTCGCTTTTTATTTTGTTTTCTAATTTAATGGGGAGTATCCGAACCGAACCGATTGGTTCAGTTATGGTTTCAATTTCCCCTACACGTTCGGGTTTCGGTTTGGTTCTGGGTACTCATCTAGTTTCGGGTAATGGGTTCAAATATGGCAATACCCGAACCGAACCAACCCATTGTCATCCCCATCCATCTCCCTTCAATAGCACTTTTTTTTTTTTTTTGGGAGAAAGTTCAGCAGCACTTCTTGTTGAAACCAAAGCTTCCAAACCTCACCACCTGAGGCAGTGGGGGTAATATGGATCGATCTATGGCACATCCTACGAAGTTAGATCAAAGCTAGAAAACAATCCCCGGCCCCATTCTTTTTGAAAATGATAATCATGTCGTTACATGTTGCATCTAGCTATCCTTCATATATACAAACACATCGGTAAATTGATAATTATTCCAATTGTTGTCAACTTCCATGGGGACATCGGTTATTACATGGGTGCTTACATGTCCACAACTCGCATGGCAAGGTAGCTGAAAAATAGAATAACAGACGCACGGTTACGATGTCGAATGACATAAAAAACTTTATTAAAACTCTTCACATGCAATAGTAATTAGTTTTAAGAAAACGGTAAAAAAGTTATCCGACTGAAAAATTAGAAGATGGATTGTCGAAAATTAATTCTCCGCTCTCTTGTAAGGGTTTATTAACTGAGACACCGATAGCAACTAGAGGTATAATATAGGTTACGTCTAAGGTAATTTCTTTTTTGAATTGCAAAAGGGTGGGAAGAGGCGACCAGCGTAGCAATCCCCCATGAGGGTGACCATTGGGGTTCCCGACCCGCCGTGGAATGTCCGGTTGAGCCATAGCTACTGTCCGAATAGATGACTAGTTGGCCAAAGGACCTCCTTGCAAATTCACACAAGTCCCAGCAGTGGCATGGGAGGGATTTGAACCTGGGTGGTCCATGCACAAGGAGAGAGGAGGATCTTTATCTCACTTACTTTGGCTAACTAGACTACCACCTCAGTGGTATGTCTAAGGTAATTTGGAAAAAGAATTTCCGCCAACAGGTCGACTGGTCGAGAGCAGTAGACGGAGGGTTGTGAAAGTTGAGCAAATGTATTCCTTCCGCCTTCCATCTTAGAATGCCTTTTGGTCTCACTATCGAATCAAATACACTTTGTGGTTTGTGTTTTTCTTGTCTTGCTTTATCATTTGTGTCAATCAAACTATCTTGTTCTTGAATAACAGTAACTTAGAGGGCATTTGTTTGAAATTTCATTTTTCTCAGTTCCCTCGTAACATTTCTAAAACTAATTAAAGCACGTCACAGCACTTACCACAGTGGGATGTAACAGCAACCATGCCGATTGCTATAATTGAGAGAATATGTTGCCATCTCTCTTCTCTCAATTATGGCAAATGGCAAATTGGTTGCCACAATAACAAGAAGTTTTTTTTCTCAAATTTGGCAAATGCCAATTCTTTTTTGTCAAAAATGACAATTTATGGCAATGTTGCCATTTTTTTTACAAAATGCATGACACTATTCATTGCTTAGAAATGAGATTGGCAAAGATAAAATGGCAAACACCTGGTGTGGATGTTGGCATCTTGGGCACCCCGATGAGTAAGCCCGAACCCACTCTTAAGCCTTGGTTTAGGAGTCCAATACAACACCCGGATGAGTAATCCGAGCAACCAATTTAATCCAACCCAGGCCTGATTAAATAAGGAGAGCCCTTACCCAATCCTTAATTAATCTGCCCGGATAACCCCTCTCTATTCCTGGCCAATCCACTCCAAACCCTTTAATTTATCCTTATCCTTCCAATTTAACTACAAAACAAACCAAATACTATTTTATCTCGAGATTAAATTATATATGGACCCTCTATATAAGATGACTTAAATGGTGCACAAAACTAAAGGACACATAAGCAAAAGCCAACAAACTCTTGTAGGTGTTTATTTATATGAGTGTATATATGTAGTTATTTACGGTTTGGTTACGGTTATGGTTTAGTGCTGTTTTGTAACGCCCCGATTTCCAGACAGGTTAATTAATCATCTATTAGAAAATGATTTAGTTAATTAAACTAGTTAAAAATGTTAATCTCTTAATTTATAACAAAAGATTAATGTAACGATTACATTAACATAATACAAAGTTTGAGTCAAGTTGGGATAAGGGTTCCACGCCTCTTTCCACTTTGCCTTAATTGTTGTTTCTTGAAGGCAATGCTCACCTCCCTTT
Source organism: Gaultheria prostrata (assembly GCA_036023075.1). NCBI lineage: Eukaryota > Viridiplantae > Streptophyta > Magnoliopsida > Ericales > Ericaceae > Gaultheria > Gaultheria prostrata. The sequence goes on along the minus strand of JAXBDA010000425.1, from coordinate 74,429 downwards.
GTTTCCATACCTGATATGAAATGCCAGGGTCAACAATAGCATTGTGAAACAATGACTCTCAATTGATAATCCCTATTTTTCTAATCCATACATTGCACGTAACAGATATGATAGTTCAATTTTAATTAGAATGACAATAAAGGAACAATTCATATCATCTTTCTTTTTACTATTTATTAGCTCACCCTATATTCTAAGGTTTTCCTCCTTTGAGATACATTTTCTCCCATAAACTCCAACTATGACCTTCCCATGGTCTAACATCCCTTTTGTTTGTCCTGCACTGGGGTCCTAAGTAAATACACTAAGTTATGTACCTAGCATGGATTTACCTATGACCATAACAAGGGGTAAAATTAGCCACCGATGTCTACCATGTCGTGTCATACCAAAATTCCGATCATACAACATCTCATAGTCCCGTCGGCCACTCTTAGCCAAGGGTTCAGCTACGCTGCTCCAAAATAACGTATGTGGGTTCCCTTCAAGCCACTTTATTCCCAAGAGTTCTGGTAGGCTGCCCTCATCGACTTCGGGTTCCCCTTAGGCTACCAAGAGCCCTACTAGGCCACCCTTAATTTCATCTATTTATTATTAATCCAGTTGTACTATTAACGTTTAATTCATTTCTCATCCATGAGATCCACTAAGGCTATGGTTGATTTTAGCAGCTGGTTTTCTCATTTGCTAAAATCACTCACTTGATTTTTTGAGTTTCTCATTTTAGCAAATGGAAAACCCGGCCTAAAGCCTCCATTTTAACAGTTGATCTATTAATCACTTATTTGAGATTCATAAGTAATCAAGAACATAATAACATGTTAAATAATCCATTCATTTCACACATCATTAAAATCCTACAGTTACTTAAATCTCGGGGACCAATTTATAATATGTGAAACTTTGGGGTCATGGTGTAATTATCGTAACTTTGGGGTCCGAGTGTAACTTAGAAAATTTACGAGTTTAATCCCACATCTAATAAAATTATCGGGTTAAAGTGCAATTAACAAGTTATCGAGGTCAATGGTGATAAGTTCGGTACGGTTTGGTTAACTAACACCTCGGCCGAGTTTCCCATCACTAGTAAAGAGGCCCAAAATAATAGTCTAAAGGCAATTTAATGAGCCAAGTGAAATATTACGATACATGAAATTTAAAGAAAAATGATTTTCACACTCCCCTTTTAGCCATTCACACTTCCTTTTTGTCTTTTTCTCATGTGAAATTACTACATTGCCCTTCACATGAAAAAAATGATTCAAGATGTAAGGGTAATATAGTAATTTCACATGAGAAAAAGACAAAAAGGGAGTGTAAATGGCTAAAAGGGGAGTGTGAAAATCATTCCCCAATTTAAATATAGAAAAATTCAATTTTACACTTTGTCTTTTAAGCACATTCTATTTTTATTAGGATTTTATGTATACTCAAAATTAAAACTTCTAGGACATAATTAGCAAACTGGTGTCTAGAAGGCTTGTTTTTCATTTGTTAAAATGAAAATTTCATAAAATCAAATAGGAAAGCAGGTCAGTGGTGTAACTCGAAAGTTGGAGAAGGTAATAAAAATTCAACCCGCGTAAGTTGTACTCCACAGTCCACAGCACCACAAACCCTAATTTCCTTCTGACGGCCACTCTCTGTGTGCTTTCCCTTAATAGGTGAGCGACGGCTGCACCTCAAATCACTAGCTATTTTCTTCTCTTCCTTGTTAGTCAAAATTGCAATTCCAGTTCATCTTTCTTGCAGATTATTCTGAAGATTTTCCAGGAGGATCGTCTCCTTAGCTGATTGGTGAGTGAGAAATCTGTTGCTTCTTTTTGTTTGGGTAAAGAAATTTGTTACATCATCGATTTCATTAGGTCATTAATTATTGGAAGAGATATTGAATGTAACAAAGTGCATTGAATCTTACGGCTAATATTCATTTCGTAGATATATCTCAGTCGAACGAAACCTATACAGAGTTTTGCTTTTCACAAGCAGTGGCTTTCTAGGCTTCTGCCCTGGGCCGGCCCCTGAGTTTTGCTTTTAACAGTTTTAATTTTCATTTTGAAGGTGTTGTGCTTTGGATTAAGGTGGCATCATGGCTGGTGGCGGGCCCAAGACTTCTAGTACCAACGCCAACACAAGTGAGGATCTCTCTCTCTCTCTCTCTCTCTCTCTCTCTCTCTCTATCTATGTGTGTGTGTGTGTGTGTGTGTGTGCGTGTGTAACTCCGCATGCATATGTGTGTGAGCATATATAAATCGATACAGCAGTTCATTGACTTTGTTGAAAATCTCATAAGGGAAAAAGAAGGAAGTAAAAAAAGAGACCGGCCTGGGTCTGTCTGCTAAGAAGGATGACAACTTTGGGGAGTGGTATTCCGAGGTATGCTTTGAATGTCTGATAGTCTATGGATATTTGGTTGATTGTTCTATTTCATAACTGGTATTTTCTTTTCTTTCACTTCCTATTCAACTGGCAACTGCCTATGGTTTAGTATTTTACTGTCTTTTTATATTTTGGTTAATGAAGGCTTTTGAATTTTCTGATCTGTTTTTTGTTACTGACAGGTTGTGGTCAGTGGTGAACTGATTGAGTATTATGATATATCTGGCTGTTATATTCTACGGCCGTGGACAATGTCTATTTGGGAGATCATGCAAGTAAGCGTTGATATAGTTTACTTGGCCCTTTTTGTATTTATCCTCTTGGAATGGTGATTGCATTTGCTAGTTAAGCTGCAAATCGACGACGGTTTCTAATATGTAACTAATATAAATGGTATTAATACCGTCATTGTAGAAGGAGATATGTAGCCAATTCTGGTTGCTTCAGGATTGTGACATTATACATTACACCCCCTTTTCTGTTCTGTTATTAGTTCTGTTAGCGCACAAACCAATCACACGCACACAATAAAGAAAGAAGACATCAAGATTTTACGTGGTTTCCAATAATCCGGGTACGTCCACGGGAGCGAGAGTGAGTCTGTTATTCGATTGAAAGTCTGCTAGGGTTTTTACAATAGGCAATATTTATAGTCGTCTACTCCTATTCCTACGGCCCGGCCCAACAGTTGAATCTGTTCCGTTCCACTCCGCTTCGCATCCGGCCTTCACTAGAGCTTCCCGGTACCTCTCCATATGAGCCACGAGTTCCTTTCATCAGTATGACTACCCTCTAATGTGGATGTGCAGTGCAGGCCTTCTTTGATGCAGAAATTAAGGAGATGAAGATCAAGAACTGCTATTTCCCTCTTTTTGTATCCCCTAGTGTTTTGCAGAAGGAGAAGGATCACATAGAGGGTTTTGCTCCGGAGGTAAGATTGGGATTGCTCTTGGCATGCTTGGATTAACTGAACTTCTCTAAAGTTACATGAATATCTCTTCTGAACTTTTTCGTGTTTTCTTTTCCTGTTAAAATAGGCATCAATTAAACAACATTGCAAAGTTCACTCCAATCAAAGCATTTTCTGCTTTTGTTTGGAGTTGGCTACACGAATCAGTCTTCATAAATCAGCTCTATCAAGGGTTCTATATTTGTAATTAAATTTACTAAATTGTATCCATCTGATCCACAGCATCACATGATAGCATAATTCTTCCTGTTCCCTAGCATTTCCATTAAAAGATCTTAAACTTATACCATTGTTAACTGAAATTTGAGTGTTAATTTCTGAAAAATGGCTTATAGGCTATAGCTAGCTAAAAGCTGAGGACAGGGAAAAAAGTGTTTGTACTGAACTAAGCCGTTGGTAGGAAATAAATGGTATTATTTTATTCACTGGAATAGTAACGTTATTACTGACACAATGCTGGGAAAATTTCTCTTTTGAACTGTTTATAAATTGACATCTTTATCACCTTTAGATCCACTTGAATAAGCACTTTCATCAGGGAGAACAAAAGATTGTACGTACCATAATGCTTCTGTATGCATATCTGGATTCAACATAGGAGAATATCTAAGCTGCAGCATTTTAGTGATCCTGTTATTACATTTATGAGTGCACTATGCACCAATTGGGTGTGTTAGCACTACATGAAGATGAATTGAAGATTAATTTTTTTCAGGTTGCTTGGGTCACGAAATCAGGACAATCTGATTTGGAGGTGCCTATTGCCATTCGTCCTACAAGTGAAACTGTTATGTATCCCTACTATTCTAAGTGGATAAGAGGACACCGCGACTTGCCTTTGAAACTTAATCAGTGGTGCAATGTTGTTAGATGGGAGTTCAGCAATCCAACACCCTTTATCAGGTGGTTTTTTTATGGATCTCTTCTTCTTTGATTGGTGTTTTGCCTTTGTTTCTTTGAATGAGTTAAGGAGACTCAAACTCGTGTCTTTTTATTGGGAATGTACCTGTGGGGTGCTCCTAGGGAAGCCTCTTTTACCTTTGTTGGTGAGACATTTTCGGTTTATCAACTTTAGGAAGCTCTTCCAAATTTGATAGTATTTTGAAGCCTGCTAATCATTGCTCCAATTTTTTGCAGCTGCATTATTCAATGGTTTTGCATAAGATATTTTTACAAAAGAAGTGTCTTATCTTGCTGGCATTTCCTATATTATTTTATTTCTTTTCTCTCAGTTTTCATACACACACTTTGGTCAAATCTCTTCTTGTCTGCACTGGTGATACTACCAGTTTTAGGGAACTCGTCAAATGCAACATTGTACTTGTACGCACCCATAGGACTGGGTTTTCATGTTTCATTTTCAATGGAACACTGCACTAGTCCATTTTCAAGCTGTTGTCTGCTGTTGGCAATTTATGGCAGTTCTACATCGATTTAGGGGGAAAGAAGTCATTTTTTTTTTATATAGATAATATTGGATGATACAGCAAATTTGTTGCCCAAATAGTTGCGGAAAATCTGCAAAACTTATCAGTTTGAGGAAATTATTTTTTAAAGGTTTCTGATATATTCGAAACTTAGAGATCACAAAAAAAAAAGTTGGGATTGGTTGCAATTGGTGGTTTTTTCGAACTATGTCATCTTTACTTCCAAACAAGGGAAAAGAGGAAAGAAAACGTCGCCAAGAAAATAAAATAAATAAAAACAATAACAAATGGGGCCCTCTAGAAAATCTTTTTGGTTATTACTCTCTGGTCTCCTTATGTCTAGATTCAGGTTCTCTGAAATTGACTGGATGGCGGAAACTTTCTTGTGATTGTAGGAGTCGTGAGTTTCTTTGGCAGGAGGGGCATACAGCGTTTGCTACAAAGGAGGAGGCAGATAAGGAGGTATTGATTTAACTTTCGGCGACTAGGCTTGTATCTATGGATTTTCTGACTTTATTATGGTGCTTGTTGGGCCTTTAATGCTATTTTTTCTATTTCCGGCTGTCAGAGTTGGGATAAGGACTTGCTTTATACTATAAGCAGATCCAAGATTATGTATTATTTCATTTGTGTCCCACATAGCTTATGTTTTGGTTCATCTGTTAAAAAACTGTGCCTTTTAACTAACATTTATTTTGGATGTTAAATGCCTATCATCTCACACCATTCACAGAGTTCAGGGTGATAACCATAGGGGGAGTTTGTTTTGTGGTTCTGTTTTAAGCCTCAAAAACTGTTTGTTTATGTTTGTATCACAGCATTGTAGTGCGTGTTATTTTCTTATTGCCTTTGTTTTGAAAGATGTCCTAAAGCCCACTCTTAACGTTCTTTACTGGTCTTTATAATGGTGGATACTGTTTGCAGAACTTCAAAAACAACATTTTCTGACAGAATTCTCTGTAAAATTTAACCTTCGAAAGATTAGTCAAAGTTTGGGGTTACGGTTCTAAACTAATGGGGCCACTCGCTACCATCATTTCTTTTGTTTTTTCCTTTTAAAATTATCACCTAGCAAGCTCTCACAAATTTTGGTTCCCAATTAAATTTTCATGCAGATGTTACTTATCAAAGATACTGTAATTACAGATTTTTATTGAAAAATCTAGTTTTGTGTTTGTCTTTTATGTTGAGGTGTGCTTTATTACTGTCGATCTGTTTCAGGTTCTTGAAATATTGGAACTGTATAACCGGATTTATGAAGAGTACTTGGCTGTTCCGGTTATAAAGGGCAAGAAAAGTGAACATGAGAAGTTTGCTGGTGGACTTTATACGACTAGTGTTGAGGTAGTTATTTATGACATCACTCCAGCCTTTGTATATCCTCAGCAAATTCTCTAACTGTGCCTTGGTTTTGAAAGGTTGAAATGTTGTACTGATATGTACCCGTACTATTTGGCAGGCTTTTATTCCGAACAATGGTCGTGGGATCCAAGGTGCAACTTCACACTGTTTGGGGCAAAATTTTGCAAAAATGTTTGAGATAAACTTTGAAAATGATAAAGGTGAAAAGGCTATGGTCTGGCAGAATTCCTGGGCGTACAGTACCAGAACGGTAAAACGAGCATAGTTTCATCTCTCTTTTTTTGACATAGAATGTTGTCTTATAGGCTACATCCAGTACTTTTTATTGTATGCTTGGAATTGGAAGACTAGGTTGCTTAATTCTCATTGTAGGGTCATATCTAGCTTTTGTTGTTATGGAGTGTGCAGCCTCCTGTCCAATTTTACCAATACTTCATTTTTGGTAATTGGAGATATTTGGTGATTTACATCGCTGCCTTTTGGTTGTTAGTTGCATGCCTTAGGCTTCAGTCATCATGCTCACCGGTTTACACTTTACAGTTGACTTTCAGTTAAATGTGCTTTTCTGATAAATTCACATACTGATCAACTATTATCAAACCAGCTGCACTGATGCAATTCAATTGCTTCTGTCATGTCTAAGTTCTATAATAGCATGCTTTTTTAGAAGGAAACATTTCTTATGAAAGTTTCTCATGGCTTATAATTGGATGTCCTTTTATTTTATCTTTGAACATGAGCAAAATCGTCAAGTTTCATATTTTGTCTCTATAGCAAATTAGCCCTTGAGCAAGTAATTGTGGTGGCAAGAGTTCAGACTATAGGTAGTCTTGAAAGGCTAGGTGATCTCAGGTAGGTATCCTTTTTCAGTACAGTGGCTGGCTAAGAAGACACCACTGGGGTTGGATAATCCAGCCAGATCAGCCTGGTAACCACTAACCAGATGATCTTCAGCCTTAGGCTTCAAGGGTTGAAGTCCTTTCTTGTCTTGTCTAAGTTTTGGGTAGTCTGTTGCCTGTTTATCATTATGCAGTATACTTATTTCTTTCACAGTTTCCTCTTTCTTTCTTTTTTCCTCTGGTGAATTGGTTATCCTCAATTACTCTCTAGCCAGCTCGCTCACTCTATCTTGTACTTAATTTTTGCAGATTGGAGTGATGGTGATGGTTCATGGGGATGATAAAGGCTTGGTGCTGCCTCCAAAAGTAGCTGCTGTCCAAGTTATTGTGATTCCTGTTCCTTACAAAGATGCTGATACTAAAGGCATCTTTGATGCATGTGATGCCACCGTGGAAGCCTTGACTAAAGCAGGTTTTCGTGCTGAAGCAGATTTCAGGGATAATTATTCACCTGGTTGGAAGTATTCGCATTGGGAAATGAAAGGTGTGCCTCTTAGGATTGAAATAGGACCTAAAGATCTTGCCAATGAACAGGTAAATCGAATTTGTTGTTATAACTTGTACCTTTTCTCTAGTCTTTTTCCTTGGTCTATATTGATTCTACTTGTCTCTCTGATTTATTGATTCAAGTTTCCAACTTTCGCACTTGATGTTTCATTTTCTCTTCCATCTCTATATAGGTACGCGCCGTTCGCCGCGATAATTCAGCTAAAATTGATCTTCCAATGGCCAGTTTGGTTGAACATGTAAAAGATATGCTCACTAGCATCCAACAAAGTTTGTTTGATGCCGCGAAACAAAAGCGAGATGCCTGCATTCAGGTTGTGAAAACTTGGGATGAATTTGTTGAAGCACTGAGCCAGAAAAAATTGATCTTCGCTCCTTGGTGTGATGAAGAGGTATGATGTTTATTTTTGCAATGGTGTATTGATTTCATCTTGGTAAATTGAGAGATCCTTTGAAAAGGAACTCTTTTGATGAGTCAAGGCAAACAACCTTTCGTAACTTACGAGGATTGTAGATCTTTTGTTTATGTTGCTGTTAATCTGCAAAGCTGTTGTCCCAATTCCCAGTTACTTCTGTGGGGGGTTTTGTAATATAGTTTTGTTTATGCTTTAGGAGGTGGAGAGAGATGTGAAAGCACGTACAAAAGGTGAGATTGGAGCAGCTAAGACACTATGTTCTCCCTTTGAACAGCCTGCACTAGAAGAAGGTAAACATTTTCTGTTGTAGTTTGATTCTTCTCGTTATTGTTGGTGTACTTCTTTGTAGCCAATGAACAATGTCAATCTGATTGTCATCAGCATTGGTGTGACTTGTTGCTCCGATCTGGCCGCTCACTTTTAACTCCAATTATGCTTGGAGAAGTCATACTAATTTTATACTCCAGGATGCTTTCACCTTTCACGGCTTCAGTCTCTTAATTCTATCGTTGACTCTTTTTCCATTTCCATCTTAACAATTGTACATTTTCTGTTTTCTCTCCCAATATAATGAGTTCCCATTCTTATGTGTTTGCTGAAATTTGGAAACTAGTTTTCTCATGTGGAACAAAATTTCTCATGCTCATCCATTTTGCTTAGACATATTACATGGAAAAGATTTATGATCTTGACCCCAGAAACACCATGTATCTAGACCTAGTTGGAGAAGTGGCAATACTTGTGGAACATCAGATGCACTTGCATGACTAGTGTCTTAGCAGGGGTGACTTGGAGCTATTATGGAGCACGTTTTTAAATTCATTTGTCAATTGGGAAGAGAAATAGTAAATGCCATTTGTATGAAGAGATTATGAATTGATATGTTTGTCTAATGATATGCTTCGTTTGCTGGTATAATTTTGTCCAGGTACATTGTGTTTTGCCTCAGGCAAACCAGCCAAGAAGTGGACCTACTGGGGGCGAAGTTACTGATTATCGATCTGAAGTTGTTTTTGCAACTTCATGCATCTTGGACTGATTTAGGTTTTACTTATGGGTTTAGTAATTGGAGCTCCCCTTGAGATGATGCTCTCCGCTTTCTGCTTTTCTAGCAAGCTTACAAGAGGTCGGATGAGCCGGTGATGATTACGTTTTTTATTTGCTTGATAATTGAGACGTTGACAATTTATAAGCTATACTTGAGGATTATATGCTATTCTTGAAAGAAAGAAACTTTACTTAGCTGGAAAACAAAACAGACATTTGTGAATTGGTTGATGTGTGAAGAAGGCCAATGTAGTACAATGGTTCTTGCTAGTTTCTCTTTACGTAAAATTGAGAGTTTCTTTTCTTGTTGCCTACTGATCATTAGTATAAATTTGCATCTGAGGTGATGAGTTTTTTTTTTATGAGAATATCATAAACTTATCAAGGTGATGGTTTGAGTTCTTGGGTAGGTTAATAATTGTCTCATTTGGTGGTGCTGCTGCTGGTGCAGTTTTAACAAAGATTTATTAGAGCTTTTTAGAGCAATTTTAATTCACCCTCCTCCGTATATCTATTTTTTGCTTCAAAATTATTCATTAGTACTAATATTCCATGTGAACGAAATTCGTTGTCCACTGATACAAAAATTCATTTCCTTCCTACTTTCCTTCCTCCTACCTGATATAGCATAGACGTTGCTTCTACACGTACCTACCGTATTGCTACTAAGGAGAACGTGGAAACTTACATCAAGATCCCTTTGGGATTCTCTCTCTATCCAAACAATGGCATGGTCGGAAGTTAAGTTCCAAGACAGGAGACTAGATGCTCAAATCTCCCTGTTAAAGCATCCAATTCAAAACTAATTGATAATGAGTGGAGAGATTGTTCAGGTTCATTTACTTGTTTTGGAAGTAGTACTATTAATTAACCAATATGGGGCAAGTTCTAACACTCCCCCACATGTGTTACCCACCTGCACGTGGAGAGGTAAACAACTAATGCACAACATTTGGATCATAACGAAACATGGTGCATCTGATACCATGTTAAAATATTTAACTCAAAACTAATAGGTAATGACCGCAGAGACTGCTCAGACTTATATAAGAGTTTTAGAGGTACTATTAATTAACCAATGTGGGACAAGTTCTAACACTCTCATCTATGGGTACCGCTGTCCTCACCATTAGGGGAATTTTTCCAATCCTGCAAGCAAAAGTTGTACTAATAAGAAAGAATCAACATGATAAAGATACATTCATACCTCAACTAGTCACAGTTATTCCCCAAAACATAGAACGAAGTCGAAAAAACTTGACCAAGTGCTGTGAATCTGTGATGTTATGGCGAGTGAGTCTTAAGCCGTGGGTCTGTGGGCTTTACTTGATCTGGCTGTCATCTCAGATCCGGTAGCCTGTGGCCGGTGGGGGATTACTAACGAAGAGATTGGGGTAAGGGATTTATTTTTTTCCTTGCCTTTTCTTGTTCGGTGTCTCTCCCGGCTAATCTCCCTAATCCGGTTTTGGTCCCGGTCTAGTTTCTCATATCCGGTGGGTGTGGTGGTGGGTGAATAAGGTTTTTTTTTTTTTTTTAGTTTAAACTGAGTGCTTTGGTCCTCGGAGTGAATTCCATGGCCCGCCGTGGTCGCGTGGAACCATCTGTGCCACGCCGTGGTTGTGTGAGCCTAGTGGTTTAGCATACCTGTGCCCAAAGCTTGCCGTGGTAGTGAAGGCTTGCATCACAGTACTACGCCTACCATCTCGCGAACTGTTTCATTTCTAATCCTATCTCGTCTAATCTTACCATACATCTACCTCAACATTCTCATTTCCACGGCACTTATCTTGTTCACCTTTTAATAATAATATTTTTAAGAAAAAAAAAAGGGAAAAATTGAAGGGAGAAGCAGGCCTTTGTCTTTTTCTTTCGAATTTCCCTCTCATGTTCTTCCTTTGCTCTTCCCATAGTGTAACTTTGCTTGTTTGAATAGCCAAACAAAATCCAAATGCCGCCAGTAGAGTGGTTGACACAATATACTTCGATATATTTGACTGAGCTTCGAACCTCAGTAATTAAAATTGACAATACTGACTTTTGGCTTTTGCTGAGCAAAAACAACAAAACAAAATCGAAACAAACCACCACCACCACAAACTTGACCTACTGCTAGCTGACGTGAAACTTCCCAAATAAACACAATTCACAGCAACCGTGTGGACCAATTCAAGCTAAATCAGCAGTTGATAAAGGCTCCTCAAGCATCAAACCAAAACCAAGAACAAAGAAAGCTATGGATTTTATTACAGAATCTAAACAGGCAAAAACTATCAGAAGCTACAACAACAGCAGTGAGCCAGAGAGAAAAAACACAACTCCACAAGGAGTACTGTAATAAATCTTATTAGTACAAACAATACAACTACACCTGAATGCTAAAAACATCAAAGATACAGGTAACAAATGGTAAAAAATAAATGTACCTGAGCTATGTCAAAAGTTAAAGAACTCATTCACTGTAGCACCTAAACCAAAACCATTAGGAGATCCCAATACATCCTGCAAACAATACCCCTCAATCGAATCGAACCCATCAAGCAATCCTTCAAAGAACCCATTCTCCCCTGTTTCAACCTCCCTCATCTGATCATCATCTTCATCCTCCACCACAGCTGCAGCCATTGCGACCGGCCCTTTCCCCTCCTCCTCCACCACCGCGGGCATATGCCCTTCAAACAGGGCCATGTGACCAAACAACTTATCCTTGCGGGAAAACGTAGTCCCACACGTACACCTCCACTTAGACTCCCCACAATGCTTCAAATGACTCTTCAAATCAGCCACAACAGAGAAACTCTTCTTGTTGCAACGATTGCACGAGTACATCTTCGGGCAATGGCTCCTTTTAAAGTGATTCTTCACGCAAATCACCGATTTCAGAGGTCTAAACTTCTTGTGTGATTTATTCCTGTTACACCCTGAGAAGGGACACGAAAACCGCGTCGCTTTATTCCTCTGGTTATCAACCTCACACAAACTTCTCTCCGGTTTCGCTAACGCCTCGGGGGTCTTGAACTGGTTCCCATGAGCCCGCATATGCATACGGAGATTCGCATCGCGCTTGAATCCTTTCCCGCAAATATTGCAGAAATGAATGTGTTCAGCTAGCAACTCCACTGAATCGAGCTCGATTATATCCCAATCCTCATTCTGAATAATCTCCTCTTTCGTAATCTCTTCCTCCTCCACTTTCATCTCCACCACTCCTTTCATACCTATCGAAGCACTCAAATCCATTGGAGTCTTTGTTTCAAAATCGCCTAAATTACAAGGAATTTTAACATCTTTTGCAGTATCCACCCTTGGACTCCGATTCATCAAAGAAATCGGAGTCTTCGTTTTAACATCACTTAACTTATCTGAAACTTTAAGATCTGTTGTAATTGGGCCCTTCGCAAGTGGACATTGTGATTGGTCATCAAGGAATCGACTGTCTCCCACACCTGATTTATCCAAAAAAAAAAAAAAAAACGTTAAGATCTGTTGTGGTCACCTGAGTTATCAAAAGAAAGAAACTTTAATATCTGTTGTGGTATCCATCATTGGTAGGGCTGATAAAGGAACAGGTTCGAGATTCGCTTGTAAAAAGCTTGGTTTTAGAACAGTTTGTAGCATAAAAAATCAAGCCTGAACAATTTTTTGAAACTCGTAAGCTTCTGAACCAAACTAATATGTTTAGAAACTTCAACCCAATCAAGATCGTGATTAACTCGATTAAAGCTCGTTCGAGATCTGTTTGATCACGTAAATTAACCAAACTCGAACACACTTTTAAAAGCTCATTTAAGTTTTCAACAAAGGTCAACTATTCGGCTCATTTATCAGCCTTATTAATTCGACAACGATTCAAAATAGAATTTGAAGTATTCGTTTAAACATCGCGTAAATTACCTGGAACTTTAAGATCAGCCGTGGTATCTTTAAACATTGGACTCCGATTCACCGCCGTAACAGAAGGCTTCATTTCCACATCAGGTAAATCGACAGGTAAAAACTTCAGATCTGACGACAGAATATTATGATGCATAAGTGAACTGCGATTCGCCGGTGAGATTTGGGCGGTGGAGGCGAGGAGGGCGGCGCCGTTGACAATGATCTGGTGTATCGCGGAGGAGATCTCCGTTGACACCATCTCCATCTGATCCTTCCCGATTAAACGATTTTGATTGACTGAATCGGAGAGGAAGCGCTGGAGAGAGTCCATCCGCGATCGGACGGCGGAGAGATTCATCAGTGGGAACCTCGGATCGTGAAGGTCGACGGAGTTTGACATTGTAGAAGTAGTCGTCGTCGGAGTATGACCGGAGGTGTTGGTTAGGGTTTGTGATTAGTTGGAAGAGTTTTATGATTGGCAGTTTTCTGTGTTTATATAATGAATCCTGCTAGGGTACACCTCTTTTGTGTACACACTAAATATACACCGCTTTCGTGAGATTATTTTGGGGTCTCATACAAATGATCAGAGCCATTCAATATTCTTAAAACACTTTTTTAAGGGCCACCATACAAAATTAGCTCATTTTAACATCAGTAATGCCTTGATCGAATATTTGCCCAATTTCATGTTAGTTAATTGGGTATAGAATCGATCGAGTTCTTACCGATGTTGAAATGAGCTAATTTTTAACAGTGACCCTTAGAAAAGTATTTTAAGAATATTGAGCGGTTCCGATCATTTGTATGAAATTCTAAAATAGGTCTCACAAAAATAGTGTACATTTAGTGTACACAAAAGTGTTGTACCCATAGGATTTTCCTTATATAATGGGGGGATTGTGAATGTGTTGACTTTGGGTGGGTGGGGGTGATTTGACGGAAAAGGCCAAACAACATATGCACACGCATCAGGTGATGTCATTTGGAGGGGGACGCACACGCGGAATGGATAGTGAGAGATTTGGACAACTAATCTAGTTGGAGGACTATATAGTTTTGATTTGGAAATGACATAAGATGATGCGTAAGACTAAACGGTGAGTAGTCGTGGGGAGTATATTTTGGCAATATTTACACACCTAAGTATTACCAACATAATCCGTGTGTGAGCAGAAGCACGAGCATGAAATCACCTATACCAAATACACACCATATTAAACTTTTTACACTCTCTAAAAAAGAGCTCTCGCCTCTCTCCTCATTTTGCATCTTTTAGGGTTTTGCTTGGGGGAGGTGAGGGGCTGCCGCCTCCTCCACCTCCACCTTCCCCCCGTCTCTCTCTGCTAGCCGACCTCCCTAGCCCCCGTCCTCCTCTCCTCTCTGCCCTCTGCTGCCTCCATCGTCCACCCTCCATCGTTGACAGTGATGGAGGTTCTGCTCCACCTCCATCGGCTTCGACCCAAGTCTCAGGAGGGCCAGATCTGAGGAACTCGAGTGGTTTTTGGGTGTTTCGGCGACCCATTCGGCAAATAAACGTCCAGAGACATGGCAGCGGCTTTGGCGACGTCGTACCCGATGACTGGAGGTTATTTTATTCTGCTTTTTGTTTAGTTTTCTTAGCTATTCCCTGCGTGGAATCTTTACCCCCTTTCGAGGGTGGTTGTTCGTTACTATCTTTTGAGGGTAGTCATTTTCTGTACTCGGTGTATTCTCATCCGAACCACATGGATAACCTGATTATCGGGGATTTCTACCCTTCGATGGGCTCCGATTTGGGGTTTGTAGCCCTTTGGGTGGTTTTTGAGTAATGAAAAATTACTGAGTTCGATCAAAAAAAAAATACACACCAAATTGATGTGGCGGATAAGGAGAAACCGAATGTGGGGTCCATCCAAAAAATAAGTTTCTTATCATCCGCCACATAAATTTGGTGTGCATTTGTGCTGTACCCATAGCATTGTTGACATAAATTACATCTCAAACGAGTCAAACATATCCCTTGTTTGCTTTGGTTTTCTTAACGCATCCCATCTCTCAATGCACAGTCCCTAATAAGTTTTATCTCTAAATAGTAGTTTCATTTTTTATCTATTTCTTTTCACTCATTACCTAAAAAACTTTAACTACACTATATTCCTATTAAAAAGCTTGGGAATATGCCACATGACTTCATCAATATATGGGCTGTCATTGTGTGGATAGCTATGGAAAAATAAAAAACAATGCAAAACCTAATACCGCGTTTGAAAGATAGAGTGGACTACTGAATGAACAAACTACAGTTGCCTCTTGACTTTTGGACAAAGCGAACACTACTATACTAGTAACTTTTAGGCAGAATCAAATACTCCCTCCGTTCCAAAATGTTTGCCCCCTACGAAACTACGTGCAATTTTCAAACTAAAAAATAATATAGTTACAAAAATAATTTTCTAAGCAATATGGATCTTGTTTGATAGATCTCATTGAGAACTTTAATATGGTGCAAAAAAATTTGAAAATTATTTTGGTAAATACATTATTTTTTAGTTTGAAAATTGCACGTAGTTTCGTAGGGGGTAAATATTTTGGAACCGAGGGAGTAATTGTTTACTAGTAAAGTGTAGATTTTCTATGAAATGGTTGACTCTCTCAACCACAAATTTTTTTAGCAATCTGTACAATAATTCAGCATGTTTTTTTTGAATCGTTAATTTGTTGAGGAAAGAAGTGAGAAAGGGACAAAATTCAAATAAAAATAGGTTATTTTTTATTTTGATTGATTGACTAGGAAAATGAGAGAGAAAATAAACTTTTTTGCCTCCCTTAATTCAATGGGTTTCTTTAAAAATCGCTCTTCTTTTGTAAAGCATTATGCTTTTGTGATCACCCTACTGTGATGCCCTATTAATGATATCAAGGTCGTAGTAGCTCTGATACCACTTTGTTAAAAGACCGAAAAAAAACTATATAATCAACACTAGCAGAAAAATTGAGGAAGACAAATAGAGGATAAGTCTTGGACGCTTTCATTCACTCTTATAGTTCATTCAACACAACATTAACCGGCAAATACTAAACAAGACAACTTAGGAAACACAAGAAAAAGTTCATTTTCTCGACAGATACTATATCACAGGCACCTTGCATTCCGCCATCATCAAATAGGTTAGGAAGAAATCACTTGGAATTCTTTGGCAGTGGCGTGTCTGCAAACTTATATGTGGCGCGATAATAGGCGTCAAATGCCCTCGGCCCTGCTACCTCATTGACGGGCACTGCATCAGTAATCTCTTTTAAGTCTTCTTCTGTGAGCTTCACTCTCAGAGCTCCAATGTCCTCATCAAGGTGTTTAGCCTTGGTCGTTCCTAGGAAACGTAAAAGGAGAGATCAAATTCTAAGTTAACCATTAGAACCAAATCAAGGTATGAAGAGATAGAGAAGCACCACACTTGGGTCAGATTTGACATTGACATAAGGGTTAAAGGATACTAGTTGGTGTTCCCTGACTTTGGGCAGCCTAAGTCCAAACTCAAAACGATCGGTGATGTTATATAAAAATCATAAACAAGTACGCTGACGATACGAAGAGAATGCACTTGGTGATTTTCTCGAGCTCAAAAGCGTGTTATAAAGCAAAACACACAAAAATAAAAATAAAAATAAAAATAAAAATAATATAGAAGAAGAAGAAGAAAATGAGGATTAACGATTTGAGTTGAATCTTGGGAGTTGCATCACATCAGTTGTACCATCAATTGCAAAGGAAATACGACTTTTGTACTGTAATTATATGCCTCCCAAACTTACAGACTAGAACAAAAAAAAATACAAGCGAGTCAATTTATATTATTGTGTTTGTTGTACTTTGGTGCATATTTTTTAACCGAGCAATACTATGGTAACCACATTTGGTGACCACGTTTTGTGCATCATACTACGTGTCACCATTGCATTGGTAGAATGTGTTTCACTACATCACAAATGGGGCACATTCTACCAATATATTGGTGACATATCACATGTACTCAAAACATGGTCACCAAATGTTGTTACCAAAGTATTAGTGTTTTTAACGAGGGTCTTTGGAGCTATATTTACATGCTTAATTGAAATGAAAATTTAACTTTAGTGCCTAATTTGCATAGTCCAGTACAGAGACATAAGTTACCAGCAAACCCTACTCCTCATGCTTAGTCTGGCTACTTGCACTAATGAGAAACCAATGGGAGATCTTTTCAAATATGAAGGAACACAACTTCAGTTGTTTTTATATCAGGGAATTGATGATGTGAAGTTTCTTAAAGTTTTAGTTTCACATTCTTGCACTTCATACTTGCTTACACTGTTACACATATAATGCATTGCCAAGGAATCATAATTTTGATCCGTCACTCACCAGGAATAGGAACCATATCATCACCTTGATGATAAATCCATGCAAGTGCGAGCTGAATAGGGGTGCAGCCATGCTTTTTTGCCAACCCTTCTATCCGATAATAGAAGATCTTGTTGCGCTCTAAATTCTCCCCGGAAAACCTAGGATGTGTTTGCTGATAGAAAGAAAATGTTAGCCATTCATATATCTAGTTAATTTTAACCAACCAAAATGAAGAGATATCTGAATGCATTTAGTCCACAAACACGGTTTTCACCTAGAGTAAATGAAATGAAGGAAAAATAAAATAAATAGTTCCAGTTGAATACCAAGGTGCTACTTTCGTGGACGTCTTCCAAAACTCTTTTGCCGCCAAAAAACCCTCGAGCAGTGGCGCAATACAGAACGAACCCGATCCCAAGTTCCCTGATAACCAAAAATGGTTCAGGGAAAAAAAAAGAAACATAGAAAACAAGGGTTGAAGCAGAGATCAAAACAAAATGGAGGTGTAACAAAAAATAGTGAATGGCTGGAAATTTTGAGATGCAAACTCCAATGGAGAAGAAATTACAAACATGATAAACGGAAATTGAAGGTTAAATGGAAAGTAAGGTGTATTCTCCTGACAAACATCACTCTGTGGCTGGATTTGTTGTCAATGATGAAGTGCACCATTCAAACAGGCATCTCCAACTTTAAATGAAAACGTCAGTGAAATCAACATGAACATTCTAGTAAAATCTTATTGGATGCATTATGGAGTACCTGCAGACGGGGATTATTTCTTCCTCAATGTCACGAGTAACAAGGGAATACTCCATTTGTACAGCAGAGATAGGATGCACAGCATGCGCCCTCCTTATTGTGTTTGGGCTTGCTTCTGATAAACCAATGTATTTTACTTTACCCTCTTCCACCAACTTCTTAAGTTCCCCCATCTGTTTGTCAAGAAGAAAATTCAATGGAAGGAAAACAGAAGCTAGAACTTGGACTAACAGTTTCCAAAATTTAGGGGTGGGAAATCAAAGATCTCACTAAATTCACAGAGAAATTTTCAGGGAAGTATGAAAAACATTCACGATAGTACAAAAGTTAACAACTCGGTGTGGTCAATGGACCCCACTTGTCTGAACATGGCTCCATCCATGCTTGATGGTGAATTGTGAAATGGAAAAAAGAAACAAGTCACTTACAGTCTCCTCTATAGGTACTGTTGTGTCAATCCGGTGTATATAGTACAGATCAATGTAGTCCACACCAAGGCGCTTCAAGCTAGCCTCACAGCAGGAGCGAGCGTATTCGGGGGTACCCCTTATCACCATTTCAGTAGGGATAGCCTTGACAGATCCAAATTTTGTGGCTAACTGGATCTTTTCTCGAGGCAAGTGCTTTAGTGCCTGCAATTTTTTAGGTTCTAGAAATGAAATATCACACCCAAAAGCCAAAAAGCAGATGAGTTTATTCTTTGGCAAATACCTAAAAAAGAAAATGTCCAGAACACACAGATAAAAGTGGCAGATAAGGCGGCGCTTATGTTCTGTGCCAAAACATCAGTACTGAAATGGAACTCGTAAACTAAAAGTACATGCAAAGTATATTTCAGTAAATCAAGTTCCCAACAACTCTTTCGCCCTTTTCTTCATCTGTTTTCCTTTTTGAAGTCATCTTTTCTAGCTGTTAGTGAGCAGAAGCCCAGCTTACGTATTGTTCCTTCTTGTGTTTAGAATGTAGTCAATCCACATTTTATGTTTGGTCCAATAAAAGTATGAAGTGATGCCAAAATTGTTAGTCGTCAAATTTCTCTGTCACTCTTCACTAACAGTGGTTTCTTATCCAACTACACATAGCACAAGATAATTTGGATGGAACCACGCAGACAAACTACTTCTCCGACACGGGTTAGCAATTGGTAACGATGTTATGATAAAATGAATACGATGCTTCAAGTACATCGCATCTTCCCTACTTCAGGAAAAGAGGTCCATCAGATCACTCCAAAACCAAATATTTTGGGATTATATCTTCTCTTTCATGATATCCTTCATAAGAGGCATAAGATCTCTATTTGATATGAAGTGCAATTATAGAAGGCCTGTAGTTCTCGAAAGTCAAAGTACTGGCAGTTTTCAGCACCAATTCATGACATTAGCAAAATGTCTTCAAAATTTAGGAGACTCAGAAAAATAGGCTTTCATTTTCATATTCTAGAAGCCTACTTCAAGTAACTTCTTCTATGAACCATAGTATACTACATAGAGTAGGTACAATAGTTTACAAAAGCCTTTTCTTTTTCAACTTTATAGGAACAAAATAGTTAGAACTAAGGCCAAGGTAACCACCAAAACCAAAGAACAAATATCCTCCCCCATTTCATCTCTTAAAGTGCTTCCCGAGTTCCCGTCAAATCCCATTAAAAAAGACAGCATCTCCCGGATGATGGTTCCAGCCTTACAGGTGTAAATACATACTAATTTTCACATTCAATGAGGACAGAACTGCTAATTGACATGGTAAAACTCAAATTGCAAGATGTGCTTCTTTGGCGAAACTGAACAAATAGAAGCCATACATCACCAATACAATATCCAATGACTGAGTTATCAAGCGTCAATCGTCCAACACTTTCACACAGGTCTTCGGCACAATACGGAGAATAACTCTTGCTTAGCTTTTCATGACGTCTTTAAACAAACAATTTCAATCAATTTCTCATAATTACACATTTCCCCTCATTATTGAATGTGCATGAATGGCTACAACATAATCAAGTTCACAAGAAGCCCAAATATACAGGTATCAATGTATCATATACAGAAGAAAGTATGTCCTTATAAACAATTACCTTTCCCACTAATATTTCATTAGCGTGGTCGACACCATAAATATCTGATGTATCAAAGAAAGTGACCCCTTTACTAAATGCATACTTCATCATGGCGATGCCATCCTCGTCAGAAACAGGAGGGTTGTAGACTCCAGTAAGCCCCATACAGCCATAACCGAATTTTGAGACCTGGCAGAAAAAAGATTTCCACAAGTTCAGAAAATAAATTACAAAAAATTGCAATTAAAGACACTTCTAACACAAACACCTCTTATCTGCCTAAACCCAACCTGTTAGTCATGACTCTGACTACCCTTTCCCCATCCTTGCAATTACAGCAATATTTTTTAAGTAATAGAAAACTCAAAGATCGATAAACCCGGATGTCTAACCCAGCCTGAGGAGGATTAAAAGCCTGATTGAAAACCACTCTTGAGGAAGATCCTCGACTTGAAAATGCCCCCCTTGCATTCAATTGTGGGTCCTTTACATTTGCATTCATGGTTTTAACCGTACAATCAGAAGGATCACGTTAAAGTACAAATACTTATACAATAAACTATAAGACAAATGTGTCACAATCATGTGGTTAACAATGATCCGTAAATCTGTACTTAGAGCATCTCCAATTGTTTTCGCCATCTTTTTCAGCAAAAGCTGTAGTATTCGACTTGTTGCTGTGGTATTATTTTGCCAATTTTTTTAGCAACATAGCCAATTATTAACTCAACCCATCACGTTCGTTGGATTACTTGACTCATTTCATAAATGTTTGAACAAAAACGATGGTACGAACAAACAAATGCTAATTTGGTAATAAATGATGACTTCGCCATTTTTCATGCCAAATTTGGCTTGAGAAAGGGCAAGGTAATTTTCTCCTAATTTAACAAAATCATCATAATCTGATTGAACAAGATCATAACTAGTAATTCATGGTGGAAACTGGAAAAAACTGAAATCAGCTTCTTTTTTTGGTTTACCTCAAGTCCGTAGTTTCCGAGCTTCACCATCGGTATCTCGATCTCAGCCATTTTTCGCGTAAAGTAGACGCTCCTTCGCCTTTGATGATTTCAACTGGATGTGATGTGGGTTTTGAAGGAGTGGAATGGGAGTGTAGAACAACAGGAGTGGGTGTGTGTATATATATAGTGGGCTTGAGTCAGACGAAGAGTCGTCTTGAGTTTGAGTGCTACCATGCGATTGGCCCAGCAAACAACAAAAATGTGTTACGCATGCCCAAATATCGAGATGGGGTTCGATTTGTTGAAGATGCTGACATCATCGATGACGCCACGCCAAAGCTTGTTGATAAATACAGTAATGAGAGAATTTTTATTTTTTATTTTAAAGAAAAAACATCTGTGAAGGACTTGGATTCGCAAGTGTAGGCTAGCTCATGCGGTAGAACTCTTGGATGCCTCACACTGCATTTCATGATCGAGCCTCATTCCCCTTCCGGTGTAATAGTAGATTAGGAATGACGAATGACAAAAAAAAAAAAGACTTGGATTCACTGCGCATTCCCCCTCGTGTTGGGCTCATTCGCGGTCTCTTTCTCGAGCGAGCATGCAAAGATGATTGAAATCGTACATTTCTTGTTTAGAGCATTGGTTGTAAAATTACTCATCTTGATCGGACATTAGTAGATATAATTTTGGGTCCACTTATTACTAGGATTAGCTTTGTTTTAAAACATGTCATCCAACAAAAAAACAAGGTTTTGCGGAAATCTTGTTTCTAGATGGTTATACAAAAGTAAATTATGGCTCAGTTCAGTTATATGAAAATGATGAAAAGATGGACTTGGATCCTGCAAAAAGTTGCGGGACCCACAACTCCAACTTTTTCACTAGAAAACACTTCCCGCAAAACACACATCGTGGCAGAAGGAAGGAATTTTAATTTTCTTGTAAGATTTTTTTGTTTATGAATACTCACGAGAAACTAAATTTCGTTTTCCTTTAATTCACTTCACTTCACTTTTTTGGAGAATATTTTCCACACAATATTCCCAACAACTGAACGGAGCAGTACTAGTTTTCCACTTTCTCTTGATTTTCTTATATCGAAAGAACGCATAAAGGAAAATACTTTTTATTTCTGTTATTTTTCTTCACTACAGTTTTTTCAAAAATAAATTTTCAGTACTAAATTCTTTCAAACTTCATTTTCTGTGCACTAACTTGGTGTTTTTCCTTAATAATCTTTTCAAATTATAACTTCGTCTTGACAAGAAAATGTTAAAAATAAGCAAAAATGAGCCAATTTTTTTTATTAAAAAAAAAACAGAAATGATAAAAATAGGAGTAATTCTGTAAAAGGAAAAAGGAAGGAAATTACAGTTTGACATGGGAGGATTTTCGGGTTTTAAGGTTTTCTGTTATTTCTGTACCACATTTTTGGGAACTCTGGTATCTATCTGTTAATTCCATTCTTGGTGGAGTATTTCTTGTTCCCATCAACGAAGATTACAGGCCCTCGCCTCTGTCCCCCACTCTCTCATTTTGATTCTCCAATCATCTGTGAAACCCTAACTGATTTGTTCACTCAGGTACTTACACGTATCAATCGAGAGAGAGAGAGAGAGAGAGAGAGAGAGAGAGAGAGAGAGAGAGAGAGAGAGATTCTGATGTGCTAAATGGGTGCAACGGGATCGAAGCTGGAGAAAGCGCTGGGCGACCAGTTCCCTGAAGGCGAGCGATACTTCGGACTCGAGAATTTCGGCAACACTTGCTACTGCAACAGCGTTTTACAGGTTCCAATTCTTTTCGATTTCGATGCGCTGCTCTGCATCTGCCTTTTTTTTTTCTCTGTTTACATTAAAATGGTTGATACAAGTTTTCTTTTGCAATTTGTAAGAGATTAGCAAATTGTTAAGAAAAACATTTAAGAAAAGAAAAGAAAATATATGCAAAACACAGATTTTTACATGGTTCTCTAACCTTGTAGTTGATTACATCCACGGCTCACACATGTTTCGCTGTGTATCGAGCGATGTATCGAGCGAAGAGAGTAAAAGTAACATCGGCTGCGTTATAATAACTATTTATTGCCTAGGTATGCAACACAAGCCCAACACCAATTGCTAGATATAGATAGCCATAACGCGAAGCTGATTTTGTTTTATAGACATTAACCTGACTGAAAAGCTAACTTTTTAACAACTTAATTGTCACAAGTGTTCAGTGTTGATGGATTCTGTATCTCGTCATTTCTCTTGACCGAATTTGTTCTCAATTTGCAGACTTTCGGCATTTTAAATGAAATATCAAATGAAAGGAAATTCGATTTCCGTGGAACCTTAATCATACCGTTGTAAATGAGCTTGATGATTTAATTCAACTGGGCAAGGCTCAAGCTTTGCTTGCTCCTATATTTGTTCTCAATTTGCAGACTTTTGGCTTTTAAAATGAAATATCAAATGAAAGGAAATCTGATTTCCCTGGAACCTTAATTGTACCGTTGTAAACGAGCTTGATGATTTAATTCAACTGGGCAAGGCTCAAGCTTTGCTTGCTCCTTTTCTGTTTTGAACGTTGCTAGTGGTCCCACTTAAACTCACGGGTTTTGATTGCTTAGGGAACAAACTTTCAGCTGAAATAATCCGGTATCCTTGGCATAAGTATTATACACTATTGAATGGGATCTTTGACGGATGGAGAAAATTTACTTGTAGATTTACACAAATTGTAGAGTTTCGGCGCCCTCTGCTTATGAATTTCTCAAGCTTGGGATAAGGTGAATCAGATGGGATATTTTAAAACCGAAATTCTTACCAGGATTACCTTTTTGCGTGGTTGGCATCTCATCATAAGATTCCTATAGTAAATTGCTTGAGAATGTAGGGGATGTGGTGTGACTGGTGTCCCATGTCTGATAAGTTGTTATAATTGGTCTATAGTTGTTATTTCTTTGATAGATAGACTTATAGCTGGGTTTATGTATTGAAATCTGGATGTATTCCTTGACTGTTAAGAAGGTAGATGAAAGAGGAAAAGAAGAAACTTGGGATTTGGATCTACTTTGGTTGGTTACTTGGTTTAGTATGTGTTGGAGAAAGGATTTGGCTTCTCTTTGCTAGTTGCAGCTGGCTTGCTGGTCCATCTTTTATGTGCATCCTTTGGGAAAGTGTAACATGCTTCATTGTATTATGTATTTTTGGGTAATATACTAACCACTTACCGAATATTAAAAAAGGGGAGAGAAAGGGTGAGCGCATCTATTGGAACCTTTTGGATTAACTGACATCATATAGGCTTGGGTAGTTTGCTTGCATATGCTGTGTTTGCATAGCAGCATAGGGCTCACTTACATGGATTGTGCCCCCATACGAAGAACTGTGTCTTTGATTACTCCAGTTTCGAGGTGTATCTACAGATTCCCTTACTTTCCTTAACCATTGTAACCTATTACACAGATTTGCTTGTTAGCATCAAAGGTGGGTGAAGGAGATCATTTTGCATTTACTCTATTGGTTGCTAACAAAATATAGAAAAAGGAAACGACTCAATATGTCATGAATGGTATGTACATCAGAAATTAATTTCTTCAAACTTTTACCGTACCTATTATATATGATGCCTTGAATTTATCCGGAACAAATTTTTTGAAATTTTTTTTGAGCACAAAAATTGATTTGGGTCTCTAGGCCTGCCTTCTGTGATGCCTTTTGGCTTTGATTTGGGGCCATGGTTCTGCAGCAAAACGTCATGTAGCTCCGCGGTTCTTGGAGATTTAGGGGGTCCACTATTTCAGTGGTATCCTGAGAGCATCCACTTTGTGCATATTGCCAAAGGTTAGGTTTGTCTCCAATCATCCCCGCCCATACCCTCAATGATTGATTACTAGATGGGTTCTGTTATTGTTGTCGTTGTATAGGAGTAGGACTCACTTGTTTGCCTATTTTTCTGCAACCATAGTGAGTTTGGGAAATAGAGATTGATATCATTTAGAAGCCCATGCCCGTTTCGCTTGTAGTCATTCAGAAATTCGAATGAGAAGTATTCCAATGATAATTTTGTTTGCCCTTGCATCCTTTCTTATATTCTCCCGTGTTTTCTGCAGGCTCTGTATTTTTGTGTTCCATTTCGTGAGCAGCTTTTAGAATATTATGCGAATAACAAAAATCTTGCTGATACAGAAGAAAATCTTTTGACATGCCTGGCAGACTTATTTTCTCAGGTTCAACACTATACACCGTTGATGGATTGTTACTTTTCTACTTGGGGTGCAGTGATACTTCTTTGACTTTTGGTTTTCTATTCGAATTCACTGTGTTCGGTGATCCTGTCGTTTGTGTCCTAAATTTCCACGTTTGATTACATTCTTGCTGGATGGTAACGTGAACAACACAATTTTGTACACTTCATGTTGCTTAACTAATACCTCCCCCGCACCCCCAGGGCAAAGGGGAAAAAATAGTGTTCCTTGAAGCAAACCACACGTAAGTTGATGCCAGTGGGTTCTTATATACCCACGTAAGGACACATGCACATACTCATGTTATTAAGTAACTAACTTGCTTGACCCAAAACTTGCTCATGCGTAGATAAGTTCACAAAAGAAGAAAACAGGTGTAATTGCTCCAAAGCGTTTCGTGCAGAGATTGAGGAAGCAAAATGAAATTTTTCGCAGCTATATGCACCAGGTAAGGGTTTTTCATAAAACCTACTTGCCATTGGTTTTGTCATATTTAGATCAAATGCAAGCACCAGGAAAATTTACAGATAGATGATGATCTGACAGGCATGAATGGCAGATACATTCCACCAGGCTTTCTTCTTAGTTTCTTGAATTTTCTATAAAGCAAAAATTAGTAGGCACATGGCGCTGGAGGTTTGGAGAGGAAAAACAATATACCTTCATAATATTTAGTCATGGGAGTCTGCTAATGTGGGATCCATAATAGTTGGCACTTTGCGGGGCTCTATTGGCATTTCCATTGCCTCTTGGGACGCTTTTCCTGGATGGGTCAATCATTCCATTAGAATCTGGATTTGATTGTGTTTGACTTCCAATTGGGCTACTTTCGGTTAACTGTCACTATGCATAGAATCCCAAACTTTTGTACTCTAATGATCTTTTTTATAGCTAAAAAAAATGTGACGGTACATTTTTTTTTTGGGATCAATGACGGTACATTCAATAGCTACTTGTAGCTGATGTTTGCACTCTTGTTGAATCCCTCAGATATTTTACAGTGCAATTTTTGAACCCCTCTTGCTCTATAGCCTTGTTTCCACCACTTTCTCCAGATTGTGGTATGAGGGAGTTATGATCTTCCTCTTCTGTGTAGGATGCCCATGAGTTTTTGAACTATTTGCTGAATGAACTTGTTGACATATTGGAGAAAGAATCACATGCTGCAAAGAGTGATGCAGAAAATTCATCACCATCTGAAAAGGTTGCAAATGGCCCAAAGACTATTCAAGCGAATGGTGCTAAAAAAGAGCCTCTTGTCACTTGGGTGCACAAAAATTTTCAGGTCAGTTCTGGACTTTTGGTTACCGTTTAGATATCTTCTGCTATGATGGTCATGTTATGTCACGTGGGGGATGAATTCGATTCGATGGTTTTCGGATTAATTTATAAAGTTCAGTTTCTCTACATTTCATGATTATTTGTTGTTTACATGATGCTTCAAGAATCTCATTCACTCTGTTGGGTGATCATTAGGGTATACTCACAAACGAAACAAGGTGCTTGCGATGTGAGACGGTAACAGCAAGGGATGAAACCTTTTTCGACTTGAGCCTTGATATTGAACAGAACAGTTCCATCACCAGCTGCTTGAAAAATTTTAGTTCCACTGAGACTCTAAATGCTGAAGACAAATTCTTTTGCGATAAGTGCTGTAGGTAGGTAACATTTGCTCAATCCTTCTTTTTGATAGCTTGATATAAATTGTTGGGCCAATTTCCTAAAAGCTTAAGCTTTTACGACTACTGGTAACATATGGTATTGGAGCTCAGGTTTGGAAAGGTTTTTGGCTCAAGTCTTTTTGTTTGCATTTGTTCTCCGTTTGCATTCTACTTCTCCCCTTCGTACTTTGTTTCGCTCAATCTATGATAATTTGCATCTCCACGTGCAAAACCACGTGAGCGAAGATGTTGAATAACTTGATATATATTGTGGGCCCATTTCCTAAAATCTTAGACTACTGGTAACTTAACACTTTTGTGTACTTTTTGCAATTAATCCTTGCTGATTACTTTGCAGTCGGTGTGTTTTAGCATTGGGTCTATTCGTGCCTTTTATTGATGATTTCCTTTTAGTGCTTTGTGAGTGCATTGGTGATCGTTTGACTGTGGCATGATTGCTGAGACTGATATGATCCCTCACATGAGGGGGATCCCTTGTGGAATGCTCGTGTGAGGGAAAATGGAGCCGACAACGGTTTTATTTTGAAGATCCGAGCTGTTTGTTTTGTGCTATGATGGATTAATTAACTATCCAATGTGAAATTATAAATCATATAATCAGATATCAGCCTGGTCCAATCATATTTATCTAGGAAGAATGGACATTGACTGTCAGAATTTCGAGGTAGGATTCAACATAGGCCGTTGTAGGGTTATCAAACACTTCTATAAGATTTCACCCGGTAATACCCGTAGTCTCACTACCAAATCGTTATTAAGTTCTTCCGAACCCAAAGAACGCAAGTCAAGGACAAGTCCAAGTTAGGTGTTGGCGACAAGCTTAGTCATGCACAAGACATGCACTGATTAAACACGTACATGTATCTACGCTACAAAATCATGATGTGTGGCTTTAGATCTCAAGTACAAGAGCGTCAAAACAGCCTTGCCAATGGATTTATTTGTTCTCCTTGATGGTTTTTGATAAGTTGCATCTAAAACAGTCAAGTGAAATAATGAGCATCCTCGAATCGTTTATGCTTTCCTGTGCATTTTTTAGCTGAAGGGTTTTTATTAATTGTCTTTTTACCGTGTGGTTCCATATTCATATAAGCTGGCTTCATCATGAATGAATGGTCTCATAATGATGGCATTAGTTTGTCGTCAGTCAACTGAGTTTGATCCTTTGTTTATAATGTAGTTTGCAGGAGGCCCAGAAGAGAATGAAGATAAAAAAGCCACCTCAAATACTCGTAATTCATCTAAAGCGGTTCAAGTACATTGAGCAGCTGAGCCGGTACAAGAAATTGTCATACCGTGTTGTATTTCCGCTTGAGCTAAAGTTGAGCAATACGGTGGAAGATACCGATTCAGAGTACTCCCTATTTGCCGTAGTCGTTCATGTTGGGAGTGGACCCAACCACGGACACTATGTCAGCCTAGTGAAAAGCCACAACCATTGGTTGTTCTTTGATGATGAAAATGTGGAGATAATTGATGAGTCAGCAGTGCAGACTTTCTTTGGTTCGGCGCAGGAGTATTCCAGTAACACGGATCACGGGTACATCTTGTTCTACGAGAGACTTGGTGCGGTTTCTTCCGAGTGAGTATATTTCTGATTTGACCTAATTCTTGGTATTGCTTGTACTCTTTTTTGAATCCTTATATGTTGTCGGAGGAGCTCTTATGTGTGTAGTTAGGGTGAGATGAAATGTGACGGAATATATTCACTTGGCTGGTTGCCATGTACAGTGGATGGTGGAAGCTCACTATCCTTCGATTTTCCAACAATAAGGAGAAAAGAAAAAGTACTAGCGCATATCGTGGTGGACTTTGAGAATTTTCAAATCGCGGTAGTTATGAGATGTTATCCTATTACTCCTTGGTATTCTTCATTTGTGGTTTTGAAGGTGTAATCTCAATGTCAAGATTTTGTAATTTATATGGATTTTGGCTATCAAATAATAGGGATTGTTTCGAGTTGTCTGAGTTGTTCAAACAAATTTGGGTTACATAATTTCATGTCTGATCATACGACTACTTCACCCCTTTTGCGCGAACATTGTAGTTTTGCTGGAACTTCTTCACATGAGCTAAAAAATACACCTACACAACCCCTGCACCTTGCAGGCTGCACACCCCCTGTTGCATCATCTCGCCGCCATCCCACGACCACCCCAACTCCTCTACCGCCCTTCACCACTGCCCCTAGCCCCTTCCCTCCTCCGCGAAAACTCATACTAAAATTCCACCTTTGGAATCCTTTGCCTCCCTACCTCAAAATCGTACATTTGAAACGGCATTGTTTGGGTGATCGGCTGATCACTCGGGGGAACTAAACCACGGGGAGGTCCAACGTCATTGCACACTAGCTGGTCAGTGGGGGTAAGAAGGCTTTGATGACTCAAGGTTCATATTAGGGAAAGGAGAGTGAAAACGGTATGGTGTAATTAGTTTTGCGCAAGTCTATTTATGTGCTTGGTGCAATAATCATGTGTCAATACAAGCAAAACTATTACAAAACTAAAAAAAAAAGGTGTAATGCAGGTTGGGAAAACAGAGGACGGGTGGAGACGACATCAAAAGAAGAGAGGAGTGAGGTAGCAGGGAGAAAGAAACCGGAGAGGTCGTGGTGGGGGTGGCGTGCCATAAATATTTTAACACCCATGTACGATTGTATGTCACCTTCCTACGTATATCTTTTAAGGCCAAGTATTTAGACTCTAAATAGGGGTTCATGGTATGCTAGGTTCGGTCGTTACAGGTAGGGATGGGGATAGTGATTTATCAAGATCCCAACTACTTTTTGTTTTGAACTGCTGATCCCAACTACTTCGAGTTGCTCATAAAATCACCTTAAATTATTAGTCCTCTAGTTTTTTTTGCTCGCAAAAAGAAGATATATAAAAGAAAACTTGATAAGGGTACATCAAGAAGGAGAGAGAGGGGGGAGAGGGCATCCAACCGAGGTTGAATGAAGGAAACAAAGAAAAACAAAAGATATGAAAAAAACAGCCAAAAGAAAAAACAACCAAAGCATCCAAAGCCAAAAAAACCACCACAAAAGCCACACGGAGAAAAGCCCTGAAAACCTGCAAGAAACCAGATGCACCCTAAAAACCTGCAAGAAACCAGATGCACGCCAAAGCCAAACGGAAAAACAGCGCCCAAAGCTACAACAACGGCCCAGCCACGCAAAGCTATAAACAACAGGGAAACAAGCAAAATAGCTTTAAGGCAGGGAACTAGAGAAATCAGCCACGATCAATTCCTTTAAGATAGCTTCATCCTCTGGAAGAAGGTTAACATCAAGAGTTTTTGCCCCGGTTAAATAAGCTGAAAATTCTTCCTCTACCCTTACCTCCAACCTGCCATCTCCCTCTAGAGTCGAAGGCATGGGCCCGAGAAGAGAGGGTCGGCTGTCCCCTACAGGAAGAGATGCATCGATGGATAAGCCACAGTGATTCTTATCAAAACTTCCTACCTTGACGCCCAACTTAGAAGACTTCGATTTCATCTCTTTATGATCCCGGCTAAGTGGCCTAGAAAAGAAGGCAGTTTTCAAAGGGTTTTTATTCCAAAAAGGTTTCCTACGAGAACCTTTTAAGACCCGGGTTTTCTTTCTATGGCGCATGTACTCCACATAATTAATAAGGGGTTCGGTCGAAACAAGATCGGCAGAAGTGGAGACAACTATACCAGAATCCGCAGAGGCCCCCTTAGCATCTGATACTGCAATCTGAACGGATTAGTCCTCTAGTTAGCTCCATAATAAACATCAATATGACATGTTTGAACCTGCATTTCCGATTATAAAGAGACAGGAGCAATACCCTTTTTTTTTATGAGTAACAAGAGCAATACTTAGTTAAACAGAGTGCAAAAAAGAGAGAGAGTATTTTGGACGGTCTGGATTTGAGAGAGAGAAAGAGGGGGGATAGAGGAGAGATGGAATGAGAAATTTGAGCTGTCCAAAATACTTTTGGATTGCCGAGATGTGAACTCGAACACCACGTCAGCCGTACTCTATTTGAACCCAATTTTTACTCGCAAAAAAAGGCTATGACAACTGAACATTACTATACAGAAACTGATGAGACATTTACATCGTACCACATTCTCCATCCATGGCTATTAGCACAAACAAATAAACCCCATGTACTAGTACTTGTTTTCAAGCGACATTACATCAAATTGACTATCTTTATTTCCTTTATTTTTTTTTTTTGTCTAAGCCTAAAAGGTAGAGAAGGGAGCAACCACGCATAACAAGCCTTCCTCCAAGTGATCTTAGGGACTTCATACATGCGATGAATTCCAGGACATACCAAAGAATCATAGCAATTACTGTCCCTAAGGCGAGCGGGCAGTAGGAAGAAGACTAGTGTGGAGGATTGAGGGGCGCGGTTAACACGATTCGATTCTACGACCTCTAAGATCCGAATGCTATGAGAGTGACCCACTGACCACCAAGCTACCACCCGTGAGGTGGTATTATAGCGAATTGACTCCCCTACTTTAAGAATTGAGACAGCTATATCAAAGTAACAATAATTTCGATTACTACACCCCACAGGATCAGATTACATTTTCTCCTTTTGCAGTGATCTGAATCATTTTTTCAAACGTTAAAGAATCATAGGAAGGGAGAGTTAGGTAGCAAAATGGTCTGAACAGTTGAAAGACCCGTGACAATCTTATGAGTTTGATTGGCTTGTCTCCAGCGCAAAAGCCTTTTGAAATTCACATGCACGTTTGTGACAACCAGACAAAAAACTAATTAAGGACGTCCCAATCCCAACAATGATTCATATGCTTACTCCAAAAATGCCCTTCTCTTTTGACAAAAGTCCCCAAACTATTTTAAAATCATTTTCTTTGTAAAATATTTTGTCCAACCAAACATCAAAATTTAGGAAAATATTCTTCGCAAAAATATTTTCATCTCAAACAAACAGAGCCTACATTAGCCAATTTTCTCTGGAAAATCTTGTCACAAGAATAATATAGAGCTATTTGGAACAGAAAAATGTGGTTAAATACTTTGAGAAAGTCTCAATGTAGCTTTATTTGTAATACTATTATTTTCTCTCTCTTTCTCCTCTAATTGACAGAGCAAAAACAACAGTATTAAAAAATTAATAAAACGATCAAAGTTTATTACTATAAAAAACTTTATCTCTTACAATCCAAACGTACAAAGACTATTATTTGTCTCCGCATAGCTTTTAAAATAGGTTTCATTGTTCTTTCTCACGGTGATCTTACCCCCTATTTTAGATAGAAAGGTTATTAGAGCATCTCCAGCCCTTGCTCATTTTTTTTAAACTCAAATTTGAATAAAAGCTCAATTTGGTATCATAGACTTCAATGGTTAACCCATTTTTTACTCAAAATTTGTCTAAAAATATTTAAAAAATACTATTATTTCAACTTTTCCCTCTCTTCCCAATCCTAAATCGCTGGACTAGAAATCGCTTCTCCAACCTAGCTTCTTCCCTTCTCTGCCATTGGAGGTTCCTTTACAACCAACCACGAGCCCAACTCCTGTACCACCACCGGCAGGTAATGCTAAGGTCAGATTCGACCGTCAAGGCGTCGACCACCACAACAATTTGGACGACACGAACACAATCTGGACAACCATGACAAACCACAACCACAATTTGGACGACCATCAACCAGCACAACCAAAAGATTGGCCCGTCGATCACCACCAACACAAGCAACGCACCACCACCTGCAACAAAATACTAGCCGTCATAAATTTGGTATGGGTTTTAGATCTCCTTGATTTGAGTAAAAAAAAGAGGGGGGTAAAACTCAATTTGATATGAATATAGGTAATTGACTTGAAATGATTTGTAAAGATTTGGCTCAAATTTCAAATTTAGTTAAGAGTTTAAGGGGTGAAGATGCTCTTAGGAAGAGAAAATGGGAAGTAAAACAAAAACAATAACAAAAAAAAAAAGAGGGCAAAAAATATCCAAATCATTCCGAAGGGCATTTTCGTCTGAAGGTTTTCTACATATAACGGACTTGAGGTGGGTGTTGAGCACTCTTCAGCTGTCCGATCATGTTTCGGATGGCCTGAATGCATTCGACAATTTTAATTTAATTTTAATTTACTTTTATCGGTCAAAAATCAAAATACATCCCGACCGTCCAAAACATGTATACAGCGGAAACAGAGCTCTCTCTTAGAATCTCGCATGTGTAAAAGGAATCTACATATCTCTATTCTCCTCTCTCTCTCTCTCTCTCTCTCTCTCTGCAATGGCGGTCAATTCGTGCGAAGAGGTGAGATTTCTCGTTTTCTTTGCTTCGTTTTACTGTCAATGGAAAAAGCTACAAGCTTGTTTTTGTTTTTGTTTTTTTAATCTTTTAATTTTACGTGCGTTCGTGCTCGGTAATTTCATTTCAAAGATTGATTCCGTTTGGTGTGTTACTCCTCGATTATACTTACGAATCTGTTCTCAGTGATAAATGCTATGAAGTTGATTGACCGACTGTTATTCGCTCTCTAGATTTCTCATTTTCGTTTCTAAAGAGGAAGAGTAGCAAACTTTTGTTACAGACACTCGTTATTATTTAAAACTTTTTTTAGTACTTTTTTTTTTTTTAGCTTTTCCTCCTCATTTTGAATTTTCACACCAAAATCCAAAAAAAAAAAATTCATATAACACGATGCTAAAGACACTTCAAAAACTTTCTTTTTCAATTCATCTAGCTGAGAAATCCAACAAAATTGATCAAAATCTAGTAAAAATCAAAGAGAAAGCAACCAAAAAGATTTGGTAAAAAAGACACAAAAATTTAGGCCAAAGGGGGCCTATGTCCAAAAAGAATTACTATATATCTGGTATTTGTTTAAATTTTTTACGGGCTGGATTGAATGTATAATACCAGAGGGTACATATCCTGCAAGATTATACACTTTTACTGTTAATTTCGTCAAAGAAACAGACCACATTTGCGAGATTTTGAGAAATAATATGTGCCTTTCGCATTGTTGGCGGCTTTACTCAAAAGAGCAAGCTACGGACACATATGTCCGTGCACAAATTCAAATACACGTGTCTCGAGTAGTTTGATGGACGTAGGTCTCGCACGGCAAACATTTCGGGACACATTTGTTTCTGAATCTGCAGATAAACATTTTGTTCGTAGCATTTTTGTTGCTCTAAATGCCTGACATTACCTTGTGGTATATAAGTATCAACTTACTCTGAAATGGGCAGTTTCTTGTTCCATTTCTGCAGAACCAAGATGCCCACAGCATTATGGTGCTAGCTGATGAAAGCACCGGTAATCCTCAATATGAATCACAGTTGGCTACCTTAAGCCACTCGGAAGTTCCCAATCCACAATTGAATTGCCAAAAGTGTATCAAGCAAGAGATGGTTAATGCAGATGCTGCTTCCCCCTGCATTGTGGATATTTATGTCGTGAAGGGACATTCATTGTCGCGTAAAGCCAGCGAAACTGGGGAAGACTTGAAGAGTGAGGGTCCACTTACTGTAAGTTCCATTTTGCATCACATACG
This sequence comes from Gaultheria prostrata, assembly GCA_036023075.1. Classification (NCBI taxonomy): domain Eukaryota; kingdom Viridiplantae; phylum Streptophyta; class Magnoliopsida; order Ericales; family Ericaceae; genus Gaultheria; species Gaultheria prostrata. The sequence continues at coordinate 39,956 of JAXBDA010000425.1, read as the reverse complement.
TATACCGTATACGGTTTTTTGTTTATGTATCTACCACCTCCTTGTTTAGGAATAAATGCTAAACACAATTGGGTACAAGATGTGGTGCTCTTATATCATTTGACGCGTTACCCGTTAACTAGGAGAAGTGTTTCGGTGCCGAGTGGGTGTCCAAATCCTTTGGAGTAAAAGTTGAGTGCGTAAATTTAACTCTCGAAATTACAAAAATGCCAACGAACAACCCAACAGATCTGGGCTGTCCAAAACACGAATGGACGGCCCAGATGAGCCGACCGACACCACACGACAGTGCCACCTAGTGCCCGCTCGGCATACAAAAATTTTCCGTTAACTAGGCATATGGTTGAGGTGTGCACCGCATCCTTTTTCTACTAGTACTTTCATAAGTCTCGGATTTAGATACAACGGTCAATCGAAGTCTGGGTTATTCAAGTACGTGTATATGCATCACCTGATATTTGATGATAAGCAGCATTTGCAGAGGGGACTGCAGAAGCAGATTAGTTTACAGATAGGGGAGAAGCTGATGCAACTATTACTGAATGACAGCTTTGTGTTGCCCAAGTTCATTTCTAGAGGTATGCAAGCATGTTCAGTGCTATTTTTCTTGGTGGAATATGTGGGCCTTTTACATGGTTAAATCGCAAATATCATACATATCTCCCACAATGCAAATCATCTCCTAGTTAGTTTAGCCACCAGCATGTTTACTGCGCCTAGCTATGTCACACAATTTCATTGGATTTCTCTTCGAAATACGACCCCATTCACGAGATTTTGCAACTAACACCAAGTATTGCAACTGGCAGCATTCTGTTTAATTTTCTTATTAGTTTACGTTCTTGCATACTGCTCTTGGGCATTTACCATTAAACGCTTGAGTTTTAACATCCGTACGATATGTGAGTAAAAAAACACAATACTCTTTTGATGCTATAGAAAAATCTGCCACTGAAAGGGTTCATGAAACTCCTAATAGCAGAGCAAGGAAATACAAGCGCTCAGCTTCATTCAATTCAAGAAAAGTGCTTCTCCTGTTCTCAGTCTTGTAAGCTAAACAAACACCTATCACTTTTACGCATTTTTGTTACCCGTAAAGTTCATTATTTATATAGATTCTGAATATCAGTGGAGCATTGTTCAAAGGGATGTTACATCCGAAATATTAGAGCCATATCATTCATAAGTTTTGCCTATTTTCCTTTTCAGGTCAATCATAGGAACCATGGTGCTGATATGTTTGACACTCAGAGTGAAACATATAAGCGACGGGTCTGATCACATCTGATAAGTTCATGTACAGGCCTCCGGTGCTTGATTGGCATCTTCTGAAAGGGTCTCTCTCCCTAATATTAATTGCTCAATCTTACTCCCTCCGTCCCCTAAAATTGGACACTTTTGGGAGTTCCAACTTTTAAGAGAAAAAAAGTATAATATTATGAAAACTCAAACTTCCAAATATTACACTTGAAAAGTGTGAAAAGATTTTTGTCTCATGTGCAAAAGTAAGGGTAAAATGGAGAGTTTACCAAGATTTGCTTTTGACTTTTAAAATTGGACAAATTTTATAAGACAAGTAAAAGCATGAAAGTGTCCAACTTTGCGGGACGGAGGGAGTAATATTCATTTTGCTTTACTGAGTTTAAATTTTCGAGGTTCCTTTTCTTCAATGTACATAAGTCGAATAATATTCATAATCCAAGTTGATGCTATCTAGTTGGCCGGTATGCCATTCATGTAATTACAACATGATTGCCTATTTTCCATTCCTGTAATTTTCCATTTCTAATGAAAAGCCCTATTATGTTGCTTTGATGGTTGTTTTAATTTAGTTTGTGTTTGTTTGTCGATTGTACACTCTTATGGTTTAATGCAATTCTCTCTATTCTTCAAAAAAAAAAAATATGAAAAGCCCTATTCCAAAGATTTAAGAAGGAAATTACAACATAGAAACTCTTGCATAAGAGACTACATCTTTCACAAAATGTAATCATCCTAACGAGGAAAGAGGATTTCACAAACATTTACCCAAAAAAAAAAAAACGATTTCACAAAGGAAATTTTTGACCAAAAAAGAAAAAGAGAGAGCAAAAGTTCTATAAATTCAAAAATTGCGTCTGCCAATTAACAACTCCTTGCATCTTTAGAACAGATCACAACAACTTTCTCTCCCCTCAGAGTTTAAACAGTTGTTACATGGAAGAAGTACAAATCGCCAAAACAACCGCAATTAGCTGGGAAAGAAGGACCAAATTGCAATAAGGAAAGGTTTAAGCTGTCCAAAGGATAAAAGTTACGAAAAAACATAGTTTCACAAGGCCATCTAACACAAAGAGAGACTCGAAATATGGTATGTTCATGCACTTTTTAGTCGAATGAAATTAGAAGACATATCTCAAATGGAAGTGAGAATTGACTTTGCTAAACAAAAAACGTGTAATATGTCAGTCCATTCCTCACCTTCTATGAACAAGGTCAGTCTTGTTGCCAACAATAACAATAATGACATCACTGCCTCGCTTAGTACGTACCTCCTCAATCCACTTCGAAGTGTTCAGAAAAGATTGCCGATCTGCATGGTAACCATTAGAAGGAAAAATTGAAAAAGAAGCTGTCAGAATAAAATTTGCATAATTCATGCACTGTGAAATATTGAGTACGAAATATGTTAAGTTGACATGTATTATCGATGTTTATGCTATGGACACATTTTGGGCATTTAGAGCATGCAAACGTGCTTCCCACAAACAGGTGTTTCTGAAAGAGTCCCATGACTCCCATCCCTTTTCTAAACCAAGCCTTTAACAGAAAAAGATGGAGCAAGGTTTCCCTTTTCTTGTTTCAGGCATAGCTTGCTCGAATTGGCATGAAACTAGGCTAGTATACTAAACGAGAATTAACAAACCACCCTTTTTCCTTCAGCCAGATTAAATACTCACTGGCAACATCATAGACGATTACAACAATGGAAGAATCTCTTATGTAGCTTGGAATAAGACTCCTAAATCTCTCTTGTCCAGCAGTGTCCCTATAAAGTTACGATGTTAAATTTTAGGAAGACGAAAGAACGACTACAAAAGTGGTTACATACGACATCCAAAATCCAATAATGTTCAAGAAAGGTATCCAGTTTACTAAACAGCATTATCGATAACTCTCAATGATTCTGCTATAAAACATTCCACAACAAAATACATGTCCTAGAAGGTGGGAAGATTCGATAATGAAGAAAATGGTATTATCTTGCTGTTTGGAAGTATGTATGTATATTATAATAAATAAATCATACCAAAGCTGCAACCGGACTGTCCGATCTTCAAGATACATTGTCTTCGAAGGAAATCAATGCCAATGGTAGCCTGTAATCAATATTCCGAAAATAAAATTTTAACAAAATCTTCAAATTAACAAGAGAACTCAGTTAGAATAAATTACTCAGGTTGTCGACTAGAATCATACGGTAGATCGACTGAAAGTAAAGATGAAAAGCATTGCTAGATGGCAATGAAATATTTCCAAGACTTATGCATCTAATGTAGAAACTAAGCCCTTCACCTCAAGCTGTAGTAGTTCTGAGCTTAGGAACATGATCTCAGTTCAGAGACTTCATCACAGAAGTAAGAATGCAGTCTATCAAACTGGGTGTGATATCATCTACTCTTATCCGAATCCGATTTTACTGTCTGATATCATCTACTCATATCAAAATTTACTGTCTGGCATTTATGATCTTCATCGCAATACTTGGAATTCTAAGTTGAAAACCTTGAAATAACAAAGAAAACTAATCCACATCATACTACGTTATATTCTCTCATCACCCCCTCAGTTTTGCCAAATATAAAGTACAGAACTCATGCTAACAACTGGATCATTGGCTAGTTAAGTAAAGCACACATACTTTGCAAATCTTAATTACAAAATTCAGGAATGTTAAGACCCATCATTTTCCGAGAAACAAACATGTTTCTAGTAAGCCAGGAGGAAAATAATGCAACACTATGAATCTAATATCCACAATCCATTGCTGTAAATCTGTAATGTTCCATCTACCATGATACATTATTACAATTAGAAAGGATTGATTTGTTTGAAAGAAGTTTCATGATTCATGAAAAAAGTTCGATATTAGACGTGGTAATCTTCAGACTTGTGCCCTCGTTGTTGCAGTTTCCCTGAAGATTTATACCACCGCTCTAGAGGATGTATTAAATCTTCAGAACTTTGGCGCAATGTGAAGTTAAATCATTTGATAAGAAGAGAATTTGATAGCCCTATCTCTATATGGATATCCCACCATTTAAGAGGTAATCATCCCTCGAGCTTGAATCTGATGTGCTTCGGAAAAGCTTATTTTTAACTTCCCTCTGGCAGATTTGAAAAGATCGCAACAAAAAAGCTTTGATAACATAGTGATTCCCCCGGCTGTGAGCTCCAAAGCCATCTATTCTTATGCCCTTGAGATTGATTCAGCCTTCAAATCCCTCTTATCAAATGACACTAATCTTCTCCGACTAACAAGTTGGGTACCACATAATGCAGGAGAGATGAAACTTAACACGGATGGGTGTTGGTACGATGAGAATAGAGATGCTGACTTTGGAGGAGTATTCCGAGATGCTAGAGGAAGATGGTGCCTGGGGTACATTGGAAGAGCCACATGCGGATCAAGCCTTGAAGCAGAAATCTGGGGAATTAATAAAGGTCTCACCATCATTCTTCAGAAAGGCATGAACAATGTGAAGATCGAGTCAGATGCCCTTGTTGCTGTCAAGTTTATCAATGATGGCCCGAATGAGAACCACCCTCTTAGCATTTTAATTAGTGATGCTAGAACAATTATGATGGGTACCAATTCCTCACTCACCCACATCTACAAATGCCAACGATTGCGCCGACCACCTTGCTCGGCTTGGTGCGGAACAAGAAGAGGACTTGAAAATCCTTACCAGCAGCCCCTTATCTATAAGGGAGTTTTTACTTAAGGACAATCTGAACATTAGGCAAGTGTTGGACTAAGTCTGGGTTTTGTTTTTGTAGTCTTGACTGCCATTATGTGGCTAATTCTCATTCTGCTCTAGTTTTATCAATATTTCCGAAGTACCAAAAAAAAAAAAAAAAACCACCAAGAATAAAAATGCATAGCAAAAGGTATTTTGAAAATCTGCAACTTCCAACTTATCCATATCCAATGGCATACCTTCATTGGTTGCTTCTTTGATTTCAACTCGGTGCCGAAGTTCTGCCAGCCGATTCATCTAGTCAACCGGGAAAAAAAAATTGCAAAAATAAGTACATAGTTGATGTGAGAAAGCAACATGATCATCAAGCACATGTAAGAATGAAAGCAAAAAGAGAGTTTTTCGTCGAAATACTCCTCTTTTTCAAACAAATTGGCGAAGTACTCTCCTTTTGAAACTATTTGTAAAAATACTCTTTAGTGCAATTTGGGATTGAGCTAACTATAAAACGTGATTTGAATTGCGCTAACTGGTGCGTGCGTGGCACCCGAAGTCCACGTAGGTAGCGCATTTAGACATTGCGCTACATGTACATGAACAAAGGATATGTTTTGCACACTTTTAAGTGCCACATTAGGTTGCATTCACAGAAGGATACTCAAAAGTGCATTTATTCAAAGCATAACTTCAGCCAACAGGGAAAAAACGACAATGATATCACGATTTCAGAACAAAGACAACAAAATAGAATGCCCAAATACCAGATGATAGCCTCAGTGTAGTTGCAATTGTGTCCAGTGATAGGCACCTTTCAAATGCTACTAATACAAATGATCTATTTTGCCATACCAATACCTTTCTGACATAATGACATATACACAACAAGAAATAAAATTAAATAAGTGAAAACCAAAAGCCCTCTCTTTTCTTGCTTTGCTTTACAATAAAGCCAATGCAAGAATTATGTGCACACAATGAGGCTTGCCAACCCTTTCAACTTAAAATATCTCACTGTCACTAGAAGTCCAAAACATGCTAAACTTGGAAAAAGGTGCGAGTAACGCTTAGAATTCTAGGATACATATTATGATTTATGAATGCAGGTTATAAAGCAAGACATGCACACAGACATCCAAAGCATTTCTGATGCAGACTAGGCTGCCGAGACTTGGCTAGAACGGCTACGGCCCCGTCCGCGGCCCAAACGGCACCATTAAGTAAGTCGCACGGACCAACGTTGGCGAAATGGCTCCGAGTCCGCGTTTGGAAGCGAAACAGGCTTCTGCACATTTCTCATTGCCATTTTGGCAATGATGAACGATGGTTTTCGGCCGTTCGGCAATGTCTAGGCCTTCAAACGGGCAATTTTGCCGTTTTAGGAAATAAGAAGCAACATGACCATCAAGCACATGTAAGAATGAAGCAAAAAGATGGATAAGATCCTTTCATCATTGTTTCAACGAGGAGTACTTCCCTAGGTAAGAACTGTCAAGTCTATTTGAAATTAAAGCAAAAAATAACAAATGTAGTTTAGTTTTTCCAAGGGCATCTAGAATTATCATTTGCCATGATCTTTCATCAATTTTCCTCTACAAATTTCCTATTAAAAAAAGGCGAAAAGTTCAATCAGATGACAATTCTGCTTGCAGCAGAAAACTATAAAATCAAGAAGGCGGATAGAATGTAGATTTTACCAAACAATTGAAATTAGAATCCCAGCATACCTCTACTTCAAGTTTCCAATGTGCAGTAGCAAGCGAAACTGCAAGATCAGCATTTGCAATCTGCAAAATCCAATAAATGAATAAAAGCTGTTGCCGACCATTTTCGGAGAAAGGGAGACTTTCACCGTCGACGTAGGGAGACGGAGAGGCAGAGGGAGACGACGTCGGTTCAAGCGAGATTATATTATGTTGAAACCGATTATTATGGTTTTGATTCAGTATATCAAAACCTATTTTAAGAAACATAAATTCATTAAGATCAATTATAAATCCAATTCCAAATAATGTGAAATTTTTACATGATTTGTATTTTTTTAATTTCTACAATATGAATGTCTTAGATCATTAAAATACCCCTCATATAGATAGAAAGTGTACTTAAAGTCATTTTAAGAGTTGTTGACATGAAAAGGGATATGATTCAATGTATTCAAATCCATTTTTAAAAATAGAAATTAACTTAGATTAAGTACTAATATTTACTTTTTTTTCAAAATATTTATACATCATATGTTTCATAATAATTTCTAGAAGAATAATGTCTCGGATCATTAAATTTTAGTTAATATAAGTAGAAATCGTCTTTTTGTAGTACCCAAGATTTCTTGGAACTGAACTACATCGTTTTGGGGTGATGACATAGGTTCAACCTATGTCATGACGTGGAAAATATTTTTAAAGGAAAAAAACACGAAAAGCTCAAAACCATTTCAAAAAATAAAAATTCACCTAGATTAAGTAATAATATTTAAATTTTTTTCAAAATAATCATACATCATATGTGTTATAATAATTTCTAAAAGAATAATGTCTCGGATCATTAGATTTTAGTTAATATCAGTTGAAATCGTCTTTTCTGTAGTAGCCAAGATTTCTTAGATCTAAATTACGTCGTTTTGGAGTGATGACATAGGTTCAACCTATGTCATGACGTGGAAAATACTTTTAAAGTGAAAAAAAACGAAATTCTAAGAAATTTAAACTACGTCGTTTTGGAGTGATGACACAGGTTCAACCTGTGGCATGACGTGGAAAATATTTTTAAAGGGAAAGAAAAAAAACGAAAAGCTCAAAACACATTTTCGTTCAATCTGAGCGGCTACCACCACCACCACCGGAGCGCCTCCCTCTCCTTCTCCACCTCCGGCAACGAACACACCATATTCAAGGAAGGTGTAATGGTTGCTGCTGGCTCTCGTGCTAGCATGGGAGGCTACGTATGTAGGTTTATGCATCCAGTTATCTTATAAGCTTGATTTCGTGTTTGGGTTTAGACGTTCCTTTTTCAATAGTTCTAATTTCTATTCTACGTGGGTTTTCATTCAGAGAGTCAGGGTTTTCTAATTATTTTGTGATCGCATATCCTGTTGTTTGTTGAAAATATTGAATCTGGAAACTATAAGAATTGAGCTTTATTTTATTGGTAACCGAATTATGCAGAGAGGGCGTGAAATGGGGCATGTTTCATCCATGTTCAATGGTTTGGCAAGATCACTTACGATTGAGAAAGGGCGAAATTCTGGAAAATGCAGAGGGATGAGGCTGTTGAAGTGATGGCGAAGGAAGCAAAGAAGAATGACTTGATTCTTAAATCTCCAAGCACTGTTAATGCGAATAGCTCAAACAATTTTGCATCCGGTTTCTCCAGAAGAGGTGAAAAAGGGGTGAACCAAGATTGCTTCATTGTGTGGGAGGTATGCTTATAGAGATTTTTTCCATTGCATGGTGCTAATTGCATCTTTTAATGAAAAGACCGTTACTGTGGCTGTGTTTGGATCATGGATTTATGGAGGAAAAGGGAAACGTAGAGGAAAAGATGAGAAGATAATGAGGAGAAAAGCTATATATAATTCCCTAATTCTTTAAAGCCATGGCGAGAGATTTGATAAAAGAAAAGAAGTGAGAATCCTCTCATGAAAATGGTGAAGTTTTACTGGTCCATTTTGCTTTTCACCAAATCTAGACTCTGGATGAAGGGGATTTGGTTTTCTTCCAATTTCCTTCCTTAAGATTTGTCCATTCACTAATCCAGGATTCAACCACGGACAGACAGATGAGTTTCATTTCTTCTCACCTTATCGGTTTTTTTAGTATCTACATCCTCAATTGTGTTTATTGTTTTTAGCGTGCTAATGGCTTCCAAATGGTGGTTTTGGGTGGGCTGTTAAATTTGATAGATGTGGTATGTGTTCGTTGGGGATGTATTTGGGTGCCAAGAAGACATGATGTTTTGTGGGATCTTCGATGGGCATGACCCATGGGGACAATATGTGGCAAAGAGGGTTAGAAGAGACGCTTGCAGAAGCTTTGCTTGACCTGGGTTTCGATTTGGGAACAGATAAAAAGCTTCTTAGGTTTAGTATATGGAAGCATTCCTACATAAAGACTTATGCTGTTGTTGATCATGATCTCGGGCAGCACCAACGACTACTCTCATAATTGTTAGACAAGTATCTGTCAGGTTCTCTTAAAGATTCCTTTTTTGATAAAATTCACAGAGAACCATAGTATTTTTATTGTTGCGATCAGAGTTTTGTGGCATTGAGTTGTTACACTTGCCAGTTGCCACTGCTTCAGGAGGTCCTTCAATTTTTGGTTGCAAAAAGACGCGGTAAAAGTTTTATGTTAAAATAATGCTTGAGGTCCTTTGTGATTTCCAAACAGACACCTTCAACTTTAGGGGAGCAACATTGATCTCAATAAATTTGTGCATAGCCCTTTTTATTTCAAGTTGAAATTGTGAAGCGCCATGTGGAATACGTCACAAATATTTCTGGCATGCTTTGAGAAAATTATTGATATGAGCTCCAATATTCCCCAATCAGGCTATTGATTTGTTACCTTGCACTGGTTACCACTAGAAAGGGCTAAATCATACATACACTTGGTTCCAAGACGATCTTTACATTTTCTTTGAAGATACTTTCTCAGATAGATTTAGTGATCCCTTATCAGTATTTGGCTCCTTTTGCCATCAATCAACCGGGTTAAACAGCATGTTCATTGCTTCTGGTCATAGCTCTGTGAAATGGTCCTTATTTTAGGTGCTGGTGATGGGGAATAAATTCCCTTTCCTGGTGTAGACTTATTCCATGTTGGTGCCAGTTTGCGGATAGGGCCCTCTTCAATGGAAGTGTACCCATACCTTTCAGTGATTAGGATTTGATTTTGGAGATGTTAGAAACTGGTATGGAAGTTCTGAAACTGCTAGCTTATGGATGACTATGAAAGCCAAAAGGTTAAGATTGTGAAAATCAGTTTTTAGGTTGGTTTTGTGGATAAGCATCATGTTGTTTATTTTCCTACCATATTGGCCTATAGGGTTTTATTTATTTTGTCTTCAGTTATATGTTTTCCCCCATGACTTGGGAATGTGTTTATCACTTTTGATCTTCTTGATTTGTTGTTTCTTTGTTGGATTTACCATTATTTGTGTGGAGCTGAGTGATCCTCATTTACCAAAAAAAAAACTGATTGTTCTTCGATCAACGCATCTCTGTTTTGGAAGACGGAGAAGATGATGAAACCAATGTCCAAAGCAAAAAAGACAACTAGCTGTGTCATCCGACCATCTTTTGACGCCTGCTAACATAAACACAGTAGCAAGTCTTTTGGTGTGATTAATCTGCTACGTTTCAAGACTTTAGTGTAGTCATTTGCGGCCCTTAAATGACTCAACTCTGACTAGATTAGCGAAGAAACAAGTCTTTTGGTACCTCTGATTTGTTTCTTTGCAAATCTTTTTGAGCACTAAACTAGAGGTTTGTAATACAATATCATTGTGATAGTAACTTTAGAAGGCTTGGGTTCATTACTTTATTCAGTTGTAATGCTGTGGATAGTCTTGATTAATCTTCTATGTTTCAAGACTTAACTGTAGTCATTTGCGGCCCTTAAATGGCTCAACTCTGACTAGATTAGCAAAGAAACAAGTCTTTTGGTACCTCTGATTTGCTTCTTTGCAAATCTTTTTGAGCACTAAACTAGAGGTTTGTAATGCAATATCATTATGATAGTAAGTTTAAAAGGCTTTGGTTCATTACTTTATTCAGTTGTAATGCTGTGGATAGTCTTGATTTTATTTTATACGTACAGGGTAAAGACTATAGGACTCAATTTCAACTACGGAATGGTGCCTTATTTGGAGCCAGTTACATAGAGGTAAACTCTACACCCCCAGGCATGTAGTTTTACTTAACCTGTGTTCCTGGCTTCATGCATATATAAAGAAACACAACCTCTAAAATGTGTGATGTATAATGATTCAGACTGTGCAGGCCTTCACTTATAGGCATTATGACTAAGAGTTGTCTGTTTTTTTTCTTTTGCTTAGAAATCTGAGTTGGATATGTGGCTGATGTAGGCATAATGTCTACTTCATGATTTTGTGATAAAGCCTTTCCCTGCTCTACAAAGCCTTTCTCATGTTCATTCACACTCTGGAAGGAAGATAGTTGAGAAAGGTAAATACATACCCAACTTCTTATTGAATTTGATGATAATGGAAATCCGCTATCCATGTGAAGCAGAGTGAAGTAGTAAGAGGAATGATATTATAAATGCCTTTCTGTTGAACATTCTTTGGACCAGATTTATTGATCCTTTTTCCTATGTTCTTTCTTAATTCTTGATTACCTTTTTATGCCCTTTTTTTTTGTTCTTCTATTTTGACGGTAGGGATTTCCATATTATCATTTGGATAGTCGATTGAAAATTGCAGCCCTCACTTGTGATCTCCGAGGGAAATCAATCCCAGTTTCTGTATGGTTTTAGTCCCATCTCTTAGTATTAAGAGTTTTTTTTGTTTTGTTTTGTTTGCAGCATGTGACCCCACATTTATCTTTGGGTGGTGAGTATTTTGGACTGGTCAGCAAAGGAAGTCAGGTATTGGATATCCTGCTCAATACAACACCTATAAGATGGTTCTAAATGCCTGATTGTCATGGTATGTTTACTCCATGTTTTTCTCATCTCAATTTGCATTGTCGTGTAATGACAAATAATACTGATCGGTAAGATCAATTTTCTCTTGGGTCCTGTTAATCATGGTACTCTGCCATTTATGGCTTGACACTTATGTTTGTAACTGGAGCTGATCATATGCGTCATCTGTTTTCCAGTTTTGTTAGTTGGTATCTTACCAACTATTTTTGGCCATTTCCCTTTGGGTCCTTGGTGGCATATGATTGTCGCATTTCAGGGGTGCCAACATAGTTGGGATGTCTGTTTTGCGTTGTGATGCCTCTTTGCCTTGGGTCTTATTAATCGTTGTAATCTGTTTCAATAATTAATAAAATTTATTGGCTGAGCAAAAAAAAAAAAGAAGAAGAAAGATCACTTTTCTCCTGTGTCCCATGGTACTGCACGAGGATGCAAGGCTTCTGTGTCTCAAAATGCTCAAGAAAGGCCGAGGAAAAAAGATTGCTCAAGAGAGAGTTCGAGTCTGAATGATTGTTCTACCCATCCTTTTTGTCATGTATCTTCTTTGTTTTTCGGTTCTTCCCCTGACTTCGTGTCAATTCTCCAAAAGGCTTAATTGTAAACATCCAGTGTTTTGGAACTTAGACTGAAGTGCATTCTAATGTTTAAGCCAACTTTTTAATGTGAAGTGTATGTATGCATTTGTTGCAAGACACAATGGGATGTTGCAAGGATGTGGAGACTGTGAAGTATAATTTAGGAAAGTTTAATGTTAGGAATAATTTAGGAAAGTTTAATGTTGGGAATTATAATTTAGGGTTTCCAATTGTTAGGTTTCAATTAAATTGTTTCCTTTTATGTTATTAGTGTTTCCTTTTATGTTACTAGGGTTTTCCTAAGGTTAATAGGATTAATTTGTTTCCTTTTATGTTATTAGGGTTTTCCTAGGGTTAATAGGATTAGCCTATATAAACCACCTTCATCAGTTGTAATTGTCTAAGCTTTCTAATGCAATAATAGTACGTTTGTTTGGTTTGGGAGTAGATGTTTGTTTTCTTCTCTTCCATTAGAAAGTTGACATGGTATCAGAGCCATAAGATCTAGGCCTGTGGGATATTCGCTCCCCGGCGGGCGGCTATGCCTCGCCGCCGTCCGTCGGGCACTCATCGCAACTGTTCATCGCATCTGTTCATGGAGCACTGTTCATCGAATGTACTGTTCACGAGTATTATTCATCATCAAAGTTTATCTCTACTTCCTCCTATTTGCATCGGCAATTTGGCATCTATTCAACATTGGTTCTTCCTCCTTTTTGCATCTGTTCGGCATCGGTTCTTCTTCCTCTTGGCATGTTCTTGTTTTTGCACCGCTTTGCATTGTTCAGCAGCTCCACAGTAGTAGTTTCGCATCAGTTGTTCGCAGTTGTTGATTCGTAGCAGTTGCTTTGCAGTAGTTGATTCACATTAGTCATTTCGTAGTATGATTTGCAATAGTTTATTGGCAGTAGTGGATTTGCAATAGTATGCAAATAGTTTACTGGCAGTAGTGGATTGGCAGTGGCATTAGTATTGGCATCGGCATTGGCATCGGTATTGGCATTGGCAATGGTTCGGCACCTATTGATTGACAGCAGTGGATTTGCAGTAGTTTCTTTGTAGTTGTTATCTCCTTGGCAAACTCACAATGCTTCGCATCATGAGTTTGAGGAGGGGTGTGAAGTATAATTTAGGAAAGTTTAATGTTAGGAATAATTTAGGAAAGTTTAATGTTGGGAATTATAATTTAGGGTTTCCAATTGTTAGGTTTCAATTAAATTGTTTCCTTTTATGTTTTTAGTGTTTCCTTTTATGTTACTAGGGTTTTCCTAAGGTTAATAGGATTAATTTGTTTCCTTTTATGTTATTAGGGTTTTCCTAGGGTTAATAGGATTAGCCTATATAAACCACCTTCATCAGTTGTAATTGTCTAAGCTTTCTAATGCAATAATAGTACGTTTGTTTGGTTTGGGAGTAGATGTTTGTTTTCTTCTCTTCCATTAGAAAGTTCACAGAGACCAGGTTTCATGTGCAATTGAACTTTGCATAGTCTTCCCACACTATGCTCTGTGGACTTTGTTTTGACCAACCTGAAGAATGTTGGATCAGCTTTCAGATGCAATCTTGGCTCTGTATTACTTTTACAATTTCTCCTTGCCTCCTTTGGACTAGCATAATTTTCCTCTTCTATAGTGCTTTTGCAGATTTACTCCTCTGGACCAAGGGTCATTTTCCTATCCTTAATATTTCTGTTCGAGAGCCAAATTGATAGCAGTTTACAAGGCATCTTGGGTTTCTCTTGCCCATGGTGAAATGCTCATCCATGCATGTTTAGTGTTGTGATTCGTAGTTTCCTACCCAATGGTTGAGGTATCCTAATTTTCTCGTTAGACATGAAAGATGAATATTTAATCAGTACAGGAATTAATTCATTTGTGCAGCGCATGAAGAACCTATTTGTGCTATTTCTTCTATTCTACGAGACTTTAGATGTGTAAATCTTTTGTAAGTTCTCAGCTCATTCTTTTCTTTTCTGCCTGTGTTTATTTGTAATGTAGGCGCCTACCTTTAGACTCCTATTTGATGAGTGTGTGTTTCATTTCAGTTTTTGGGACCTGGGATTTAAAAATCAGTTTTGCCTACTTGCTTGTACCACTAGGTCTTTTTTGGTCCTTTCTTTTTTTTGTTTCTTTCATTGCCGCACCAAACATTAGCTACCAGAATAGCAATCAATTCCTTCTAGCATGGCTAGCATTAACGGGCAAACAATACGTGCAACGCACGTGTCGCCGTACCTAGTCTTATAACATGACCCTGGTGTCTTGATTTCCATTTACGGAGCTTGTATTCTTAACCTTCTGATTCCTTGTGAACTGATTTTGGCAAAGCCTTGGTGTTCTTCCACTAGTTCTCATGTTAATATTTGTCTTTAGTGGTTCTGTTCAAATAGGAGTACCGTGACATAAGAATTTTGCTCCAATAAATTTAGTTTGGATCATTTGATACCAACATTGTCTGGTGTAGGGTTGCTGTGTTTGTATTTTTGAACACCAGTTTTTGGTATCAATGCTTTGGAAAGAACAATCCTTTGATGAATGGGAGAACTATTGGCTGTTAAAATTAGGATTACTTCCACTAATTAAAAATCTATTTCTTCTCTTTGCTGGTTGCTTTGAATCTTGTAGGAAAATGGATAATTTGGCTTGGAATGCTTCCTACCTCAGGGTTGTGACTGCTGGGCGTCAACTGGCAAGAACAATGGAGTTGCAGTCACTAAACGATTTGGAATTTCCAAAAGATATGTCCGGTGTTTTCAGGTCAGTATCTGTCTGTTGCCCAACCTATCTTTCCAAGTGAATTTGTTTGGTCTTTCTTTGAATTCTTTCTAAGCAGGATAGAGTGGGGGGTTTCCCTTTACAGAAGCTTTTTCAGTTCCAGGGTATTTACATATATAAGTTGCAGAGTTTCAACTCTTTTTTGTTTCCTTTTTGTTGTTTCTTCTGTTAATGCACCAACTTGTCACAGATATCTGAGGTCGTCAATAGTATGGAAGACTTGATGGATTACTGCAGAGATCAGGAAATTCAGCCAATTCATGAGTACATTTTATCCTTTATTCTGGCATGTTTTGTAACAAAAAGAATACTACTCATCTCTAAACTACCCAAAGAATGAAACTTTTAGTATTCACAAAACTATCCCAAACACAAGGCTGGAAGAGTATTTAAAAGTAAGAAACTCAGAATAAAGGGGTGATGTTGGGAAATGAATGCATTTATTGCATGTCTTCTTAAAAAGTCCTTAAAAGGAACCAAGGTTCATGGGCAGAGGGTGCATCTCTAGTCTCTACCCAATTGTGATGGTCTTTGTTTGTTTCTCTCTTCTGGGTTCAACATTTTATTCTCAAAACAGTTTGGAAGGGTTAGTGAGGGCAAAAAGGGGGTCTATAGAAATTGGATTGGAGGTTATCTTGTTTCAGTTGGAATGGTGTTTTTTATTTACCCATCCATGTTCTTCTCCTTTTTATGCCTTCGTTCGTTTAATTCTTTCTACTCCAGTTCTTCTGTTTTGTCATCAGGCTATCACCAGATTTTGGGTGGCAGGAATGAACAAGGTATAGGAATATTCGATGCTTAGGGCCCTTAGGGTTCCAGTGCTTAATAATCAGTTTTTCCGGCTATGTGTAGTGCATCTCACCATCAAAGAAGCTTGCATCAAGAAGGCATGGAAAAATTGCAAATGCTGCCAATAAACGTTACCCCTAAAAGGCCATAAAAGAGAGCTATTATTTGACATGTTACTTCTTAAGAAATTAGATTTTTTCCTTTGAATGCAATACTAATTGCAAGTGCCCCGTATGAGATGTTATTACAAAACACCATAATTTTTGTTCCTTGATGCATTCTCGTTTTAGAAAAATGTATCGTATCGACATGTCCAATGCGGGTATGATGTTAGACGGAAGATCTTCTTTTCCTTCATTCCTTGTCCTGATAAATTAGGTGGGTAAGCTTTTTCATGAGTACTTGTTATATTTTCGTAGAAGATATTCAATGCCCAAAGCTTGGGCATATGGGTTTGGCACACAGAGAGGACCTAAACCAAAAATGATTTCAGTTTGAAAGCATAGATGATATGCTTTTATTCTACGCCTTTCCATTTCCCTCAACGCTACTTCAGAAAGCCAAACCTTCTTCCTGGAACCGTTGCAGAAAGGAGTCATAGTCCCTTGGTTAATTACGCTGATCACGTCCTTCAATGACCTTAAATTTGCGCGAGCTCAGACAATTCCAACTTGGACGTGACATCCGAAAACTGACTTGTTAATATAACCTGTTAAACTTGCTTCTGCTTTCGGTTTTGTATCTCTTATGCTTCACTTTGGTGGTTTTGGTTAGGGCAGAAGTCCTGCTTAGGCTGTTTTTTTGTTATGTGCGTCTTTGGGATACTACTTGGTGGTCCAAACCACAAGTCTCTCTGCTCAACCAGACGAGCCGATGGGCACCACAGGGCAGTGCCACCAGGTGCCCGCTCGGCATATAAAAATTTTCCGTTAATTAGGCATATGGTTGTGGTGTGCACCACATCCTTTTTCTACTAGTATTTTCATAAGTCTCTGATTTAGATACAACGTTCAATCGAAGTCTGGGTTATTCAAGTACGTGTATATGGGTCATTTCTAGAGGTATGCAAGCATGTTCAGAGCTATTTTATTGGTGGAATATATGGGTCTCCCACGATGCAATTCATCTCCTAGGTAGTTTAGCTACCGGCATGTATACCGCGTCTGGCCGTCACACAATTTTGTTGGATTTCTCTTCGAAATATGACCCTACGAAATACGACCCCATTTACGAGATTTTGCAAATAAGACCAAGTATTGCAACTGGCAGCATTCTGTTCAATTTTCTTATTAATTTACGTTCTTGCATTACTGCTCTTGGGCATTTACCATTAAACGCATGCGTTTAACATCTGTACGATATGTGAGGAAAAAAACAACTCTTTTGATGCTACAGAAAAATCTGCCACTGAAAGGGTTCATGAAACTCCGAATAGCAGAAGAAGGAAATGCAAGCGCTCAGCTTCATTCAATTCAAGAAAAGTGCTTTTCCTGTTCTCAATCTTGTAAGCTAAACAAACACCTATCACTTTTATGCATTTTCATTACCCGTAAAGTTCATTATTTATATAGATTCTAAATATCAGCGGAACATTGTTCAAAGGGATGTTACATCCGAAATATTAGAGCCATATCATTCATAAGTTTTGCCTATTTTCCTTTTCAGGTCAATCATAGGAACCATGGTGCTGATATGTTTGACACTCAGAGTGAAACCTATTAGCGACGGGTTTGATCACATCTGATAAGTTCTTCATGTACATGCCTCCGGTGCTTGATTGGCCTCTTCTGAAAGGGTCTCTCTCCCTAATATTGCTCAATCTTAATATTCATTTTGCTTTACTGAGTTTAAATTTTCGAGGTTCTTTTTCTTCAATGTACATAAGTCGAATAATATTCATAATCCAAGTTGATGCTATCTAGTTGGCCGGTATTCCATTCCTGTAATTACAACAGGATTGCCTATTTTCCATTCGTGTAATTTTCTATTTCTAATGAAAAACCATATTCCAAAGATTTAAGAAGGAAATTACAACATAGAAACTCTTGCATAAGAGACTACAACTTTCACAAAATGTAACCTAACGAGGAAGTACAAATCGCCAAAACGACCGCAATCTCATATAACTTCAAAATTATATAAATTCAAAATCATATTTCTTGTATCCATATCACTATTTGGCTATTCAAATTGCTTTCATTCTCTCCCTCTCTCCTGAATATATGCCCTAGCATGCACAACCTCTCCCTTCCTGCTCTGTGCTGGACGTATTCACAGCAGGTTTCAAATTAGCGTCAACCATGTCTTCCTGTTTCGTGGAGGAAAGGGCCTCCATCCCTGGCAAGGCAGCAGCGATCTTTCGGAAGAGAGGCTGTAGTTGTCGAACAGAATTAGGATTCCAAAATGTTTAGGAATAAAGGAATGAGCAAAAACGAGGGAGAAAAGAAAAAAAGAGCGTAGCATTTTGTCAGACTATGAATACAGCAGAATATGAATACGGGAGCCAATGTGATTGGCACCTAGAGAATATGGGAGATCACTCCCGTTAATGCAACCAAAATTTCCTTCTGTTTTGAAAAAAGCAATGGTTAAAAGACTCTTACCTTGATATTGAATCCTGCTTTAGCACTGGTTTCTATGAACATGTCTACAAACTCACGAGCCAAACATTGAGACAGAATTAAAGGGACATAGCTGGGAAAGAAGGACCAAATTGCAATAAGGAGAAGTTTAAGCTGTCCAAAGGATAAAAGTTATGAAAAAAAATAGTTTCACAAGGCCATCTAACACAGAGAGACTCAAAATAGTTTCATGCACTTTTTAATCGAATGAAATTGGAAGACATATCTCAGATGGAGGTGAGAATTGACTTTGCTAAACCAAAAACGTGTAATATGTCGGTCCATTCCTCCCCTTTTATCAAGGTCGGTCTCATTGCCAACAAGAACAATAATGACATCACTGCCTCGCTCAGTACGTACCTCCTCAATCCACTTCGAAATGTTCAGAAAAAATTACCGATCTGCATGGTAACCATTAGCATGAAAAATTGAAAAAGAAGCTTTCTCAGAATTTTTTTTTGCATAATTCATGCACTGTGACATATTGAGTATGAAATATGTTAAGTTGACATGTATTATCTATGTCTATGCTATGGACACATTTTGGGCATTACGAGCATGCAAATGTGCTTCCCGCAAACAGGTGTTTCTGAAAGAGTCCCATGACTCCCATCCCTTTTCTAAACCAAGCCTTTAACAGAAAAAGATGGAGCAAGGTTTCCCTTTTCTTGTTTCAGGCATAGCTTGCTCGAGTTGGCATGAAACCAGGCTATACTAAACGAGTATTAACAAAACACTCTTTTTCCTTCAGCCAGATTAAATACTCACTGGCAACATCATAGACGATCACAACAACGGAAGAATCTCTTATGTAGCTTGGAATAAGACTCCTAAAGTTACGATGTTAAATTTTAGGAAGACGAAAGAACGACTACAAAAGTGGTTACATACGACATCCAAAACCCAATAATGTTCAAGAAAGGTATCCAGTTTACTAAACAGCATTATCGATAACTCTCAATGATTCTGCTATGAAACATTCCACAACAAAATACATGTCCTAGAAAGTGGGAAGATTCGATAATGAAGAAAATGGTATTATCTTGCTGTTTGGAAATATATATGTATATTATAATAAAGAAATCATACCGAAGCTGCAACCGGACTGTCCGATCTTCAAGATACATTGTCTTCGACAGGAAATCAATGCCAATGCCAGCCTGTAATCCAAATTCCGAAAATACAATGTTAACCAAATCTTCAAATTAACAAGAGAACTCAGTTGGAACAAATTACTCAGGTTGTTGACTAGAATCATATGGTAGATCGACTGAAAGTAAAGATGAAAAGTATTGCTAGATGGCAAGGAAATATTTCCAAGACTTATGCATCTAATGTTCAAACTAAGCCCTCCACCTCAATCTGTAGTAGTTCTGAGCTTAGGAACATGATCTCAGTTCCGAGAATTCATCACAGAAGTAAGAATGCAGTCTATCAAACTAGGTGTGATATCATCTACTCATCTGAATCCGAATTTACTGTCTGATATCATCTACTCTTATCAAAATTTACTGTCTGGCATTTATGATCTACATCGCAATACTTGGAATTCTAAGTTGAAAACCTTGAAATAACAAAGAAAACTAATCCACATCATTTTGATAATACGTTATATTCTCTCATCACCCCCTCTGTTTTATCAAATATAAAGTACAGAATTCGTGCTAACAACTGCATCATTGGCTCACACATACTTTGCAAATCTTAATACAAAATTCAGGAATGTTAAGACCCATCATTTTCTGAGAAACAAACATGTTTCTAGTAAGCCAGGAGGAAAATAATGCAACACTATGAATCTAATATCCACAATCCATTGCTGTAAATCTGTAATGTTCCATCTACCACGATAAATTATTACAATGAGAAAGGATTGAATTTGTTCGAAAGAAGTTTCATGTTTCATGAAAAAAGTTCGATGTTAGACGTGGTATTTAATCTTCGGACTTGTGCCCTTGTTGTTGCAGTTTCCCTGAATATTTAAACCACCGCTTTAGAGGACGTATTAAATCTTCAGAACTTTGGCGCAATGTGAAGTTAAATCATTTGATAAGATGAGAATTTGATAGCCCTATCTCTATATGGATATCCCACCATATTAGAGGTAATCATCCCTCGAGCTTGAATCTGATGTGCTTTGGAAAACCTTTTCTTTAACTTCCCGCTGGCAGATTTGGAAAGATCGCAACAAAAAAAGCTTTGATAACATAGTGATTCCCCCGGCTGTGAGCTCCAAAGCCATCTACTCTTATGCCCTTGAGATTGATTCAGCCTTCAAATCCCTCTTATCAAATGACACTAATCTTCACCGACTAACAAGTTGGGTACCACCTAATGCAGGAGAGATGAAACTTAACACAGATGGGTCTTGGTACGATGAGAATAGAGATGCTGACTTTGGAGGAGTATTCTGAGATGCTCAAGGAAGATGGTGCCAGGGGTACATTGGAAGAGCCACATGCAGATCAAGCCTTGATGCAGAAATCTGGGGAATTTATAAAGGTCTCACCATCATTCTTGAGAAAGGCATGAACAATGTGAAGATCGAGTCAGATGCCCTTGTTGCTGTCAAGCTTATCAACGATGGCCCGAATGAGAACCACCCTCTTAGCACTTTAATTAGTGATGCTAGATTAATTATGATGGGTACCAATTCCTCACTCACCCACATCTGCAGAAATGCCAACGAATGAGCCGACCACCTTGCTTGGCTTGATGCGGAACAAGAAGAGGACTTGAAAATCCTTACCAGCAGCCCCTTATCTATAAGGGAGTTTTTAAGTAAGGACAACCTGAACATTAGGCAAGTGTTGGATTAAGTCCCATGGGTTTTGTTTTTGTAATCTAGCTAGACTGCCATTATGTGGCTCACTCTCATTCTGCTCTAGTTTTATCAATATTTCCGGAATACCAAAAAAAAAAACCACCAACAAGAAAAATGCAAAGGAAAAGGTATTTTGAAAATCTGCAACTTCCAACTTATCCATATCCAATGGTATACCTTCATTGGTTGCTTCTTTGATTTCAACTCGTTGCCGAAGTTCTGCCAGCCGATTCATCTAACCAAAAAAAAAAAAGGAAAAATGAGAGCATAGTTGATGTGAGAAAGTTATTTTATAAACCTATAGAAAATATAAACAGATCTTCAGGGTGGGGCCAAATTGCAACTTCATAAGTTCTGTGTAGAAATCTCATAAGGTCATTGCAGCCCAAAACTTCGAGTTCTGGTACATCCAATTAGCAAAGAAATTGTGCAACAAATAGAACTTAGTGAACAAGAATAACAGATTCTACCACTCTATAACCCCGCAAGAAAGAAAGTGATACACACGAGAAAACTCACTACTAGCATCCATGATCCATTACATATTCGCAAGAAGAAAATGAAAAATCACAGAAGGATACTCAAAAGTGCATTTATTCAAAGCATAACTTCAGCTGACAGGGAAAAAATGACAATGATATCACGATGGTTCCAGAACAAGGACAACAAAATAGAATACCCAACTACCAGGTGATAGCCTCAGTGTAGTTGCAATTGTGTCCAGTGATAGGCACATATGAATATATGATACACAAGTACACAACAAGAAAATAAAATAAAATAAGTGAAATCCAAACGCCTTCTCTTTTCTTGCTTTGTTATACAATAAAGGCCAATGCAAGAATTACGTGCACACAATGAGGCTTGCCAACCTGTTCAACCTAAAATATCTCACTGTCACTAGAAGTCCAAAACATGCTAAACTTGGAAAAAGGTTCAAGTGAACACTTAGAATTCCAGGATCCATATTATGAATGTAGGTTATTATTTCGAATACCTAGCATAAAGCAAGGCATGCACACAGACTTCCAAAGCATTTCTTATCTTCACTAGTACAGTATATAGATGAGACCATAAATGAGAGGTACTCGAAAATATGCAGTCAATTCCAGATGTTAAAAAGCAACATGATCATAAAGCACATGTAAGAATGAAAGCAAAAAGATGGATAAAATCCTTTCATCATTGTTTCAAGGGCATCTAGAATCAGTGGCGGAGGTAGCTTAGGACCAGTGTGGGCAGGGGCCCACACTGGATTTTTTTTTTTTTTTTTTTTTACAGCTGCACGTAAATATTTTTGGAAGCAGCTTCATAAATAGAAAATAATTGTATGATTCTAGGACACTGTTACATAGTGTCTTTAACACCCTTTTCCATCACATATTCATTTGAGACTCATTCTAGATGTATGATTTTCCTCTAAATATGAAGAAGGATGTTAGAGCACCACGTTGACAGTACTTCATGACCACTAAATAATTACTAGCTACTACTCATGACCAAGCGTTCATCCACTCAATTTTAATTTCCAAACTATCATGTAGCAACTTTAAGATGATGTGGAAGTAAAAAACTTTTTTTAAATAAGTATATTGAAGAAGTCGTAGAAACAAAAATTAATTAGGTGTTTTAGATTCTTAAAATGAAAATTGATTACTGTGAGGTTTTTTTTTTAAATTGAAGTTCGAAAAGCACAATGGGATGTATTTCTTCAGTATAAGGAGTGTTTGGGTACGGATTGGCTTGTGTGGGGTGATATGAACTCTGTTGTTAGTCCTGATGAGAAGAGAGGAGGGGTACCACTTACACCATGAGATTTGCGTGGCTTCAATAATTTCATTAATCAGTGTCATCTTCTCGACTTGGGTTTCTCGGGTTTTCCTTTTACTTGGAGGAATAACCGGGAAGGAGAGGGGTTTATTCAGGAAAGGTTAGATGGGGCTCTTGCCACTCCTTCTTGGAGGTCTCGTTTTGGGCATGCTAGTGTGGAACATCTCCACTCTGTGGGATCGGATCATAGTGCCCTTCTTTTAAATCTCTTTCCCAATGAGATTCAGAGGAGGGTGCCATTTCGGTTTGATGAAAGATGGACGAAGGAGGAAGATTTTGGTCCTGTTATTAAACAAGCCTGGAGTGTTCGGGTCCAGGGGTCTCATCTATTTAATGTGAATCAAAAATCAAGGAGTGTCGGACATCTATCCGAAACTGGAAGAAGCGCAAAAGACTAAATTCCGATCAGAAGATTACTGACCTCAAGGCAAGGATTCAGAGCATTCAACAGGCCCCTTCTCATCATAATCAGGACCTTCTTAAAAGACTTATGCGTCAATTACAACAAGAGTGGGACAACGAAGAAACATTCTGGAAGCAGAAATCTCGAGTAAATTGGTTCAAACAAGGAGACAAGAACACAGTTTTTTCATGCTTCTGTGATTTAACGACGAGTCAGAAACCGCATTATGGGGATAGAGAATGAGAATGGCAAGTGGATTACTAATAAGGCAGAAATTATGATTGAGTTCTAGCGTTACTTTCAGAGTATATTTCAGGCGAGCTCGGAACTTCAAATTGAGGAGGTAATCGATGTTATCCCTTCTAAAATATCATCTGCTATGAACCATAACCTTACTAGACCAGTTACATCATTGGAGATATATAATGCCCTTATGAGCATGCATCCATCTAAAGCTCCAGGGGTGGATGGCATGACGGCACTATTCTTCCAAACATACTGGCATGATGTTGGCCTTGATGTCACAAAAGCTATTCAGAGTTTTTTTCACAGCGGACACTTGCTTCGGAGTTTTAATCAGACTCTCATCACTCTAATTCCCAAAATCGCATGCCCTACTAAGTCTTCGCACTTTCGTCCGATAAGCTTGTGCAATGTTATATACAAACTTATTACCAAGGTGCTTGCCAACCGTTTGAGACTGATATTTACCTACGGTGATCTCCGAAAATCAGAGTGCCTTTCTCCCAGGGAGACAAATTTCGGACAACAAATTAATTTCCCATGAAATCATGCACTCCCTAGAAAATAGGAGATATGGTAGGGAGGGCTGGTTTGCCCTTAAGCTGGACATGGCCAAAGCGTATGACAGGCTGGAGTGGAAATACATCGAAGCGGTATTGATGAAGATGGGTTTTGCTGGACAGTGGGTGAGATGGGTTATGAGTTGCATCGAGACTGTTTCCTCTTCTGTTGTTGTGAATGGTGATAAAGGTGAACCCTTTGTGCCACAACGTGGGATTCGTCAAGGTTGTCCTTTATCTCCATACCTTTCATATTGTGTGCCAAGGGATTCCATTATCTAATTCAGGATGCCGTTCGTGTTGGGAATATGAAAGGAATCAAAATTGGGCGTTCTTGTCCCCAAATATCGCATCTTTTCTTTGCTGATGATTCTGTCATTTTCGGGGAGGCTACGACAGCAAACTGTAATACCATCAATCAGATTTTGGAGAAATATGAGAGGGCTTCGGGACAAATGGTTAACCGGGATAAATCATCTCTTTTTTTCAGCCCTAATACATCAAATGCAACCAAGATTGAAGTCTCACATGGGCTGAACTTCCAGTATCAAAATGGTGGTGGTCGCTATCTTGGTCTACCTTCAATTATTGGCAAATCAAAACGGGCGGTCTTTGGCTATGTGAAAGATCGAATTCTTACCAGATTGCAGGGCTGGTCCGAAGTTACTCTGAACCAAGCAGGGCGGGAGGTTTTGCTTAAATCAGTTTTAATGGCGATGCCAAATTATGTTATTGCAATGCTTCTTGCTCCTGAAAAGCTTTTGTCATGAACTTTGCCAGATTATCAACAAATTTTGGTGGGGGCGTAAGGTGGGTGATAATAAAATTCATTGGGTTAGCTGGAATACACTTTGCAACGGTAAGGATATGGGGGGTCTTGGTTTTTGGGATCTCTATGCATTCAATCTAGCTTTTCTGGCAAAGCAAGGTTAGAGACTGGTCCAGACCCACTCCAACTTATTCCAAAGGCTGTTCAAAGGCAAATATTTTCCTGCAACGTCCTTTTGGAAGGCTCAATGCACAGGGGCAGCATCATGGGCGTGGCGAAGCAGCTTAGCCGGTCGCGATGTTCTCCGTCGAGGGTGGCACTGGCGTGTTGGAAATGGCAGCCTCATTAATGTTTGGGACGACCCTTGGATCCCACAATCACACTCTTTAAGGGTACTCACCAAATTGCCATTAAACTCGCCCTATTTACAGCAAGTGCATATGGTGTCCGATCTCATTGACACAGATACTCACCACTGGAAAGTAGATCTGATCAAGGAAGTGTTCATTGATGAGGAGGCTGAAGCTTTTCTTTCAATTCCGGTTAGCCGCCATGGTGTAGTGGATTAGGGCATATGGCACCATACGTCGAATGGCGAGTTCACTGTCCGATCATCTTATCATGTAGCAAAATCCCTGGAGTTTACCAGAAAAGGGAGGGAAAAGGGGGGAACGAGCACTCAATCTTTGGACAGGAAGGGCTGGAAGTCAATCTGGCATCTTAAAACACCGAGCAAGGTACGTCACTTTATATGGCGGTGTCATCACAATTGCAACTTTTTCCAATCTTCATAAGAGAAAAATTGATGTCAATCCTTGGTGTCCTCATTGTAATTAAGAGTTTGAGACTATTGAGCACCTATTTTTTCGATGTAAAGTGGCAAAGGAAGTCTGGTCTATGGCTGATTTTAACCCCCATATTTGGAAACATATGAATTTTAGCCATTGGTGGGCAGCGGTGATACATGGGAATATTCCTAACAGTAGTGATGGAAGGGATGTAGAAAATTTGGCTGCCTTTATCTGCTGGTCAATATGGAAAGACAGAAACAGGTCGATCTTTGAACAGCATACACGCTGCCCTCTCCAGATAGCGGAGATATTTGGTGAAGTGGCTGAGGGACTGTTGAGAGTCATCACCGACTCTCCGGAAGTCTCCAGATGCTTCCGGAATGTTCCGGGTTTTACTAGAACATTCCACAATGTTCCGGAATGTTCTAGAAGGTTCCGGATCCTATTAGAATGTCCCGGGCTATTCTAGAACCTTCCGGAAACTTATGGAAGGCGATAGAGTCTTCCGGGTTACTCTAGAATCTTCTAGACTATGAAAGAGTAGTCTAGGTTTTTCTAGAAGCTTTTAGATTGTCCTAGGATTGTACTATTCTAGAAAATTCTTTAGCTCCCTATAAATAGGGATGGGAGCTCATTTGTGTGAGTGTAGAGAACATCAAGTGTGATGAGATACACCCAAGTGTGTGGTGAGAGCACCATGTGTGTGTGCATGTGAGTGACACTCAAGTGTAAGTGAGTGTTAGAGTAGAGTGTCCTGGAGTTGTGTCTTGTGTACAAGTAAGTGTACTTGTATAATTTTGTATTGAATAAAAGTGAAAATATTCAATACAAGTATATGAGTTTGGGGTGTCCAAACTCTTCAGGGACGGCCAAAAATTAGTCTACCTGCTGTACCCAAACCTCTTTGGCAGCCTCCTGAAATGGGTTTAATTAAGTTTAACACGGACGGAGCATCGGATCTTAATATGGGGATTGGTGGCGTGGGTGTTGTGGCTAGAAACAATGCGGGGATGGTCGTTGGGGCTGGTATGGAATCATTTCAAGGAAGCTTTTCAGCACGTACTATCGAGGCCATGGGTTTCCGTTATGCTCTTGAACTGGCACAAGCTTGGAACTACACTCAGATTATAGTCGAAGGGGATGCAGAACAAGTGGTCAAGGCATTGAATCGAGTACACTCATATGCAGACTGTGATTCAATTATTTTGGATTGTATTCGTTTAGTTTCAAGCTTTCATTTCTGTATTTTTTCCCATGTTAAACGGGATGGTAACAGGTTAGAGCCCATATGGTGGCTAAGCAATCCCTCTTAGATGCTGGAAGGACAACTTGGAGGGAGAATTTCCCCGAATGGTTATCCTCTCTTGCATTGAGAGATGTTAGGGCCTCGGGCTCTTTAACATTATGATTAATAAAATTCTTTCTTTTTCGGGTTAAAAAAAATAATTATGCCCACACTCCTACAAGTTTTGGCTACGCCACTGTCTAGAATTATCATTTGCCATGATCTTACGCTACCCAACCAGCTGATAAAAGGTCGAATTCAGCAGGGCTTTCCGATTAAAGAAAAGGCCAAAAGTTGAATCAGATGACAATTCTGCTTGCAGCAGGAAACTATAAAATGAAGAAGGCGGATAGAATATAGAATTTACCAAACAATTGAAATTAGAATCCCAACATACCTCTACTTCAAGTTTCCAATGTGCAGTAGCAAACGAACGTGCAAGATCAGCATTTGCGATCTGCAAAACCCAATAAATGAATAAAAGCGGTTGCCGACCATTTTCGGAGATGATTCTCATTGACGGGAAAGGTACAGGTAAATGAGGGAGGGAGACTTTCACCGTCGACGTAGGGAGAGGGAGAGGGACAGGGAGAGGGAGACGACGTCGGTTCACGCGAGATGATATTATGTTGAAACCGGTTATTATGGTTTTGATTCAGTATATCCAAACCTATTTTAAGAAACATTAATTCATTAAGATCAATTATAAATCCATTTTCAAATAATGTGAAATTTTTACATGATTTGTATTTGTTTAATTTCTACAATATGAATGTCTTATATCATTAAAATATCACTGAGATAGATACAAAGTGTACTTAAAGTCATCTAAGTATTGTTGACATGAAAAGAGGATCCGCTTTGTTTGGTTTGTGTTTTGGAGAAGTGTTTTTGAAAAATTTGGAAAAAGGTAGAGAGAGAAATGAGAGTAATAATTGTGGAGAGAGAAAAAGGAGGAGAGAGATAGAGTGAGAAATGAGTAATGATTAAAAAGTTAGAGAGAAAAAAAGTGGGTTTCACCACTTTTTTGAGTTTGTTTCCAAAACATGTTTCTAAAACATGTTCCAAACAAGGTGATATGATTCAATGTTTTCAAATCCATTTTGAGAAATAGAAATTCACTTAGATTAAGTGCTAATATTTACTTTTGTTTTGAGATATTTATACATCATATGTGTTAATAATTTCTAGAAGAATAATGTCTTGGATCATTAAATTTTAGTTAATATAAGTAGAAATCGTTTTGTAGGACCCAAGATTTCTTAAAACTGAACTACGTCGTTTTGGGGTGATGACATAGGTTCAACCTATGTCATGACGTGGAAAATATTTTTAAAGGAAAAAAACGAAAAGCTCAAAACACATTTTCTAAGAAACCTAAACTACGTCGTTTTGGAGTGATGACACAGTTTCAACCTGTGTAATGACGTGGAAAATATTTTTAAGGGGAAAAAAAAAACGAAAAGCTCAAAACACATATTCGTTCAATCTGAGCGACGACCACCACCACCGGAGCGCCTCCCTCTCCTTCTACACCTCCGGCAACGAACACACCATATTCAAGGAAGGTATAATGGTTTTTTTCTTTTGATCAAAGGAAGGTGTAATGGTTGCTGCTGGCTCTCGTGCTAGCATGGGAGGCTACATATGTAGGTTTATGCATCCAGTTATCTTATAAGCTTGATTTCGTCTTTGGGATAATTGGGCTTAGACGTTCCTTTTTCAATAGTTCTAATTTCTATTCTACGTGGGTTTTCATTCAAAGAGTCAGGGTTTACTTCTTTCTGTGAAATTTCCCCTGTTTGGTTGCTGAGAAAATGGAGGAAAATGAAAAGAACAGTTTGGGATTTCTACAATTGCAGCTAGCTTAGTTGAATGTTTCTCCATAATTCCGTGTGGGATTTTATTTTTATTTTATTGGTAACCGAATTATGCAGAGAGGGCGTGAAATGGGGCATTTTTCATCCATGTTCAATGGTTTGGCAAGATCCCTTCCGATCGAGAAAGGGCGAAATTCTGGAAAATGCAGGGGGATGAGGCTGTCGAAGTGATGGCGAAGGAAGCAAAGAAGAATGACTTGATTCTCAAATCTCCAAGCACTGTTAATGCGAATAGGCCAAACAATTTTGCATCCGGTTTCTCCAGAAGAGGTGAAAAAGGGGTGAACCAAGATTGCTTCATTGTGTGGGAGGTATGCTTATTGAGATTTTTCCATTGCATGGTGCTAATTCCATTTTTTAATGGAAAGACCGTTACTGTGGCTGTGTTTGGATCATGGATTTATGGAGGAAAAGGGAAGCGTGGAGGAAAAGATGAGAAGATAATTCCCTAATTCTTTAAAGCCCCTTTCGATGGCGAGAGATTCGAGAAAAGAAAAGAAGTGAGAATCCTCTCTTGAAAATGGTGAAGTTTTACTGGTCCATTTTGCTTTTCACCAAATCTAGACTCTGGATGAAGGGGATTTGGTTTTCTTCCAATTTCCTTCCTTAGATTTGTCCGTCCACTAATCCAGGATTCAACCATGGACAGACAGATGAGTTTCATTTCTTCTCACCTTATTGGTTTTTTAGTATCTACGTCCACAATTGTATTTATTGTTTTTAGCGTGCTAATGGCTTCCAAATGGTGGTTTTAGGTGGGCTGTTAAATTTGATAGATGTGGTATGTGTTCATTGGGGATGTTGGAATTTGGGCGCCAAGAAGACCTGATGTTTTGTGGGATCTTCGATGGGCATGGCCCATGGGGACATTATGTGGCAAAGAGGGTTAGAAGAGACGCTTGCAGAAGCTTTGCTTGACCTGGGTTTCGATTTGGAAACAGATAAAAAGCTTCGTAGGTTTAGTAGATGGAAGCATTCCTACATAGAGACTTGTGCTGTTGTTGATCATGATCTCGGGCAGCACCAACGACTACTCTCACAATTGTTAGACAAGTATCTGTCAGGTTCTCTTAAAGATTCCTTTTTTGATAAAATTCACAGAGAACCATAGTATTTTTATTGTTGCGATCAGAGTTTTGTGGCATTGAGTTGTTACACTTGCCAGTTGCCACTGCTTCAGGAGGTCCTTCAGTTTTTGGTTGCAAAAAGACGCGTAAAAGTTTTCTGTTAAAATAATGCTCGAGGTCCGTTGTGATTTCCAAACAGACGCCTTCAACTTTAGGGGAGCAACATTGATCTCAATAAAATTGTGCATAGCCCTTTTTATTTCAATTTGAAATTGTGAAGCGCCATGTGGAATAAGTCACAAATATTTCTGGCGTACTTTGAGAAAATTATTGATATGAGCTCCAATGATCTCAATGATTTGTTATAGATTTAGTGATCCCTTCTCAGTATTTGGCCCCTTTTGCCATCAATCAACCGGGTTTAACAGCATGTTCATTGCTTCTGGTCATAGCTCTTTGAAATGGTCCTTATTTTAGGTGTTGGTGATGGGGAATAAATTCCCTTTCTAGGTGTAGACATATTCCATGTTGGTGCCAGTTTGCGGATTGGGCCCTCTTCAATCCCTCACCTTTCAGTGATTAGGATTTGATTTTGGAGATGTTAGAAACTGGTATGGAAGTTCTGAAACTGCTAGCTTATGGATGACTATGAAAGCCAAAAGGTTTAGATTGTGAAAATCAGTTTTTAGGTTGGTTTTGACTCATGTTGTTTATTTTCCTACCATATTGGCCTATAGGGTTTTATTTATTTTGTCTTCAGTTATATGTTTTCCCCCATGAATTGGGAGTGTGTTTATCACTTTTGATCTTCTTGATTTGTTGTTTCTCTATTGGATTTACCATTATTTGGTGTGGAGCTGAGTGATCCTCATTTACCAAAAAAAAAGCTGATTGATCTTCGATCATCGCATCTCTGTTTTGGAAGACGGAGAAGATGATGAAACCAATGTCCAAAGCGGAAAAAACAACTAGCTGTGTCATCCGACCATCTTTTGACGCCTGCTAACATAAACACAGTAGCAAGTCTTTTGGTGTGATTAATCTGCTACGTTTCAAGACTTTAGTGTAGTCATTTGCGGCCCTTAGGCCTTAAATGACTCAACTCTGACTAGATTAGCAAAGAAACAAGTCTTTCGGTACCTCTATTTTGCTTCTTTGCAAATCTTTTTGAGCACTAAACTAGAGGTTTGTAATACAATATCATATGATAGTAACTTTAGAAGGCTTTGGTTCATTACTTTATTCAGTTGTAATGCTGTGAATAGTCTTGATTAATCTGCTATGTTTAAAGACTTAACTGTAGTCATTTGTGAATTGCGGCCCTTAAATGGCTCAACTTTGACTAGATTAGCAAAGAAACAAGTCTTTTTGTACCTCTGATTTGCTTCTTTGCAAATCTTTTTGAGCACTAAACTAGAGGTTTGTAATACAATATCATTATGATAGTAACTTTAAAAGGCTTTGGTTCATTACTTTATTCAGTTGTAATGCTGTGGATAGTCTTGATTTTATTTCATACGTACAGGGCAAAGACTATAGGACTCAATTTCAACTACGGAATGGTGCCTTCTTTGGAGCCAGTTACACAGAGGTAAACTCTACGCCCCCAGGCATGTAGTTTTACTTAACCTGTGTTCCTGGCTTCATGCATATATAAAGAGACACAACCTCTAAACTGTGCGATGTATAATGATTCAGACTGTGCACGCCTTCACTTATAGGCATTATGACTAAGAGTTGTCTGTTTTTTTCTTTTGCTTAGAAATCTGAGTTGGATATGTGGCTGATGTAGACATAATGTCTACTTCATGATTTTGTGATAAAGTCTTTTCCCTGCTCTACAAAGCCTTTCTCATGGTCATGCACATTTTGGAATAAGATAGTTGAGAAAGGTAAATACATACCCAACTTCTTATTGAATTTGATGATAATGGAATTCGCTATCCATGTCAAGCAGAGTGAAGTAGTAAGAGGAATGATATTATAAATGCCTTTCTGTAGAACATTCTTTGGACCAGATTTATTGATCCTTTTTCCTATGTTTTTTCTTAATTCTTGATTACCTTTTTATGCCCTTTTTTTTTGTTCTTCTATTTTGACGGTAGGGATTTCCATATTATCAGATGGATAGTCTATTGAAAATTGCAGCCCTCACTTGTGATCTCCGAGGGAAATCAATCCCAGTTTCTATATGGTTTTAGTCCCATCTCTTAGTATTAAGAGTTTTTTTTTTTTTTTTGCAGAGTGTGACCCCACATTTATCTTTGGGTGGTGAGTATTTTGGACTGGTCAGCAAAGGAAGTCGGGTATTGGATATGCAGCTCAATACAACACATATAAGATGGTTCTAAATGCCTGATTGTCATGGTATGTTTACTCCATGTTTTTCTCATCTCAATTTGCATTGTCGTGTAATGACAAATAATACTGATCAGTAAGATCAATTTTCTCCTTGGGTCCTGTTAATCATGGTACTCTGCAATTTATGGCTTGACACCTTTGTTTGTAACTGGAGCTGATCATATGCGTCGTGTCTGTTTTCCTGTTTTGTTAGTTGGTATCTTACCACCTATTTTTGGCATTTCCCTTTGGGTCCTTGGTGGCATATGATTGTCGCATTTCGGGGGTGCCAACATAGTTGGGATGTCCGTTTTGCGTTGTGATGCCTCTTTGCCTTGGGTCTTATTAATCGTTGTAATCTGTTTCAATGATTAATAAAATTTATTGGCTGAGCAAAAAAAAAAAAAAAAAAAAAAGGAAAGAAAGATCACTTTTCTCCTGTGTCCCATGGTACTGCACGAGGATGCAAGGCTTCTGTGTCTCAAAATGCTCAAGAAAGGCCGAGGAAAAAAGATTGCTCCGGAGAAAGTTCGAGTCTGAATGATTGTTCTACCCTTCCTTTTTGTCATGTATCTTCTTTGTTTTTTGGTTCTTCCCCTGACTTCGTGTCAATTCTCCAAAAGGCATAAGATTGTTAGCTATGAAACATCCAGTGTTTTGGAACTTGGACTGGAGTGCATTCTAATGTTTAAGCCAACTTTTTAATGTGAAGTGTATGTATGCATTTGTTGCAAGACACAATGGGATGTTGTAAGGATGTGGAGACCAGGTTTCATCTGCAATTGAACTTTGCATAGTCTTCCCACACTATGCTCTGTGGACTTTGTTTCGACCAACCTGAAGAATGTTGGATCAGCTTTCAGATGCAATCTTGGCTCTGTATTACTTTTACAGTTTCTCCTTGCCTCCTCTGGACTAAGCGTAATTTTGCTCTTCTATATTGCTTTTGCAGATTTACTCCTCTGGACCAAGGGTCATTTTCCTATCTCCTCAATATTTCTGTTTGAGAGCCAAATTGATGACGGTTTACTAGGCATCTTGGGTTTCTCTTGCCCATGGTGAAATGCTCATCCATGCATGTTTAGTGTTGTGATTCGTAGTTTCCTACCCAATGGTTGAGATATCCTAATTATCTCGTTATACATGAAAGATGAATATTTAATCAGTACAGGAATTAATTCATTTGTGCAGCGCATGAAGAACCTATTTGTGCTATTTCTTCTATTCTACGAGACTTTACATGTATAAATCTTTTGTAAGTTCTCAACTCATTCTTTTCTTTTCTGCCTGTGTTTATTGGTAGTGTAGGCACCTACCTTTAGACTGCTATTTGATGAGTGTGTGTTTTATTTCAGTTTTTGGGAATTTCCAAAAGATATATCTGGTGCTTTCAGGTCAGTATCTGTCTGTTGCCCAACCTATCTTTCCAAGTGAATTTGTTTGGTCTTTCTTTGAATTCTTTCTAAGCAGGATAGAGTGGGGGGTTTCCCTTTACAGAAGCTTTTTCAGTTCCAGGGTATTTACATATATAAGTTGCAGAGTTTCAACTCTTTTTTGTTTCCTTTTTTTGTTTCTTCTGTTAATGCACCAACTTGTCACAGATATCTGAGGTCGCCAATGGTATGAAAGACTTGATGGATTACTGCAGAGATCAGAAAAGTAAGCCAATTCGTGAGTACATTTTATCCTTTATTCTGGCATGTTTTGTAACAAAAAGAATACTAATCATCTCTTAACTACCCAAAGAATGAAACTTTTAGTATTCACAAAACTCTCCCAAACACAAGGCTGCAAAAGTATTTAAAAGTAAGAGACTAAGAATAAAGGGGTGGTGTTGGAAAATGAATGCATTTATTGCATGTCATCTTAAAAAGTCCTTAAAAGGGACCAAGGTTCATGGGCGGAGGGTGCATCTCTACCCAACTGTGATGGTCTTTGTTTGTTTCTGTCTTCTGGGTTCTGGGTTCAAAATTTTATTCTCAAAACAGTTTGGAAGGGTTAGTGAGGGCAAAAAGGGGGTCTACAAAAATTGGATTGGAGGTTATCTTGTTTCAGTTGGAATGGTGTTTTTTATGTACCCATCCATATTCTTCTCCTTTCTGTGCCATCGTTCGTGTTGAACTCTTTCTACTCCAGTTCTTCTGTTTTGTCATCAGTCTATCACCAGATTCTGGGTGGCAGGAATGAACAAGGGATAGGAATATTTGATGCTTAGGGCCCTTGGGTTCCAGTGCTTAATAATCAGTTTTTCAGGTTATATGAAGCGCATCTCACCATCAAAGAAGCTTGCATCAAGAATGCATGGAAAAATTGCAAATGCTGCCAATAAAAGTTACCCCTAAAATGGCATAAAAGAGAGCTATTATTTGACATGTTACTTCTTAAGAAATTAGATTTTTTTCCTTTGAAATGCGATACTAATTGCAAGTGCCCCGTATGAGATGTTATTACAAAACACCGTAATTTTTTGTTCCTTGGTGCATTCTCGTTTTTGAAAAGGTATCGAATGGACATGTCCAATGCGGGTATGGTGTTAGACGGAAGATCTTCTTTTCCTTCATTCCTTGTCCCGATAAATTAGGCGGGTAAGCTTTTTCATGAGTACTTGTTATATTTTTGTAGAAGATATTCAATGCCCAAAGCTTGGGCATATGGGTTTGGCACACAGAGAGGACCTAAACCAAAAATGATTTCAGTTTGAAAGCATAGATGATATGCTTTTATTCTACGCCTTTCCATTTCCCTCAACGCTACTTCAGAAAGCCAAATTTTCTTCCTGTAACCGTGGCAGAAAGGAGTTATAGTCCCCTGGTTAATTACGCTGATCACGTCCTTCAATGACCTGAAATTTGCACGAACTCAAGCAATTCCAACTTGGACGTGACATCCGAAGAACGGCTTGTTAATATAACCTGTTAAACTTGCTTCTGCTTTCTGTTTTGTATCTCTTATGCTTCACTTTGGTGGTTTTGGTTTGGGCAGAAGTCCCGCTTAGGCTGTTTTTTTGTTATGTGTGTCTTTGGGATACTACTAGGTGGTCAAACCACATGTCTCTCTACTCGACCACACGAGCCGACGGGCACCACGGTAGTACCACCAGGTGCCTGCTCGGCATATAAAAATCTTCCATTAATTAGGCATATATGGTTGAGGTGTCCACCACATCCTTTTTCTACTAGTATTTGCAAATAACACCAAGTATTGGAACTGGCAGGATTCTGTTTAATTTTCTTATTAATTTACGTTCTTGCATTACTGCTCTTGGGCATTTACCATTAAACGCGTGCGTTTTAACATCTGTACGATATGTGAGGAAAAAAACAATACTCTTTTGATGCTACAGAAAAATCTGCCACTGAAAGGGTTCATGAAACTCCTAATAGCAGAGGAAGGAAATGCAAGCGCTCAGCTTCATTCAAGTCAAGAAAAGTGCTTTTCCTCTTCTCAGTCTTGTAAGCTAAACAAACACCTCTCACTTTTATGCATTTTCGTTACCCGTAATTCGTAAAGTTCATTATTTATATAGATTTTGAATATCAGCGGAACATTGTTCAAAGGGATGTTACATCCGAAATATTAGAGCCATATCATTCATAAGTTCTACCTATTCCCCTTTTCAGGTCAATCGCAGGAACCATAGTGCTGATATGTTTGACACTCAGAGTGAGACATATTAGCAACGGGTCTAATCACATCTGATAAGTTCTTCATGTACACGCCTCCGGTGCTTGATTGGCCTCTTCTAAAAGTCTCCCTCCCTAATATTGCTCTTAGTTTTCTGAGACACTCGTATTCATTTTGCTTTACCGAGTTTAAATTTTATCCAAGTTGATGCTATCTAGTCGGCCGGTATTCCATTCCTATAACTATTCATCCTTGCTGATTGGTATGCTTCAATTATGTGGTTTTGAGTGAAACATTAGCACTAGAAAGAAGAGCATTTCTTATGAAAAGCCAAATTCCAAAGACTTAAGAAGGAAAGCCATATTCCAAAGACTTAAGAAGGAAATTACTTCATAGAAACTTTTGCATAACAGACTACAGCTTTCACAAAATGTAATCATCCTAAAGAGGAAAAAGGATTTCACAAAGGAAATTTTAGACGGAAAAAGAAAAAGAGATGAGTTTATATAGCAATAGTTCTATAAATTCAAAAATTGTGTCTGTCAATTAACAACTCCTTGCATCTTTAGAACAGATCACAGCGACTGTCTCTCCCCTCAGAGTTTAAACAGTTGTTACATGGAAGAAGTACAAATCGCCAAAACAACCGCAATCTCATATAACTTCAAAATTAAATAATTTGATAATCATATTTCTTGTATCCATATCACTATTTGGCTATTCAAATTGCTTTCATTCTCTCCCTCTCCTAAATATATGCCCTAGCATGCACAACCTCCCCCTTGCTGTTCTGTGCTGGACGTATTCACAGTAGGTTTCAAATTAACATCAACCATGTCTTCCTGTTTCGTGGAGGAAAGGGCTTCCATCCCTGGCAAGGCAGCAGCAATCTTTCGGAAGAGAGGCTGTAGTTGTCGAACAGAATTAGGATTCCAAAATGTGAAGGAACAAAGGAATGAGCAAAAACGAGGGAGAAGGGAAGAAAGAGTGTAGCATTTTTGTCAGAATACGAATACGGGAGACAAAGTGATTGGCACCTAAGAATATGGGAGATCACTCCCGTTAATGCGACCAAAATTTCCTTATTTTTTGAAAAAAAAGAAATGGATAAAGGACTCTTACCTTGATATTGAATCCTGCTTTAGCACTGGTTTCTATGAACATGACTCCAAACTCACGAGCCTTGCCATCTCCTTCTTCGATGGACACTTGCCTGTTCGATCACAAGAAGAGGGCCATCAAAATGTTTTGAGAAACAAGAACTCTGATCACCGAAACCTGAACTCTGGTGTCCAATTTTCTCTCTCCAAAAATACAAAACAATTGCCAAAGATACAATGTATGCACACAGGAAAACTAGAATGTGTTCTAAAACATTGGACAAGCAAAAGTAGGAGCTATCATCAGTTCTTTGTTCGATAATATGTCAGTCTTTGCAATATCAATGGAACTGTCCTGAGACCATGTTGGTACTTCTGTTCTTGGATATTTCATGTGAGGAAAAAGCCAAACATTGAGACAGAATTAAGGGGAAATAGCTGGGAGAGGAGGATCAATTTGCAATAAGGAAAGGTTTACGCGGTCCAAAGGATAAAAGTTATGAAAAAACAAAGTTTCACAAGGCCATCAAACACAGAGAAAAACTCAAAATATGGTATGTTCATGCACTTTTTCGTCAAATGAAATGGGAAGACATATCTCAGATGGAAGTGAGAATTGACTTTGCTAAACAAAAAACGTGTAATGTATCAGTCCATTCCTCACCTTTTATCAACAAGGTCAGTCTTGTTGCCAACAAGAACAATGATGACATCACTGCCTCGCTCAGTACGTACTTCCTCAATCCACTTCGAAGTGTTCAGAAATGATTGCCGATCTGCATGTTAACCATTAGCATAAAAAGTTGAAAAAGAAGTTTCCTCAGAAGAAAATTTGCTTATTCCATGCACTGTGAAATATTGAGTATGAAATACGTTAAGCTCATAAGTATTATCTACATCTATGCTATGGACACGTGTTGGGCATTTAGAGCATGCAAACGTGCTTCCGGCAAACAGGTGTTTCTGAAAGAGTTCCATCCCTTTTCTAAACCAAGCCTTTTAACGGAAAAAGATGGAGCAACATTTCCCTTTTCTTGTTTCATGCATAGCTTGCTCGAATTGGCATGAAACAAGGCTAGTATACTAAAAGAGTACAAACAAAACACTCCTTTTTTCCTTCAGCCAGATTAAATACGCACTGGCAACATCATAGACAATCACTGCAACGGAAGAATCTCTAATGTAGCTTGGAATAAGACTCCTAAATCTCTCTTGTCCAGCAGTGTCCCTGTAAAGTTACGCTGTTAAATTTTAGGAAGACGAAAGAACGACTACAAAAGTGTACCACATACGTCATCCAAAACTCAATAATGTTCAAGAAAGGTATCCAGTTTACTAAACAGCATTTATCAATATTATTCTGCTATGAAACATTCCACAACAAAATACATGTCCTAGAACGTGGGAAGATTAGATAATGAAGAAAATGGTATTATGTTGCTGTTTGG
Organism: Gaultheria prostrata; assembly: GCA_036023075.1. Lineage (NCBI taxonomy): Eukaryota > Viridiplantae > Streptophyta > Magnoliopsida > Ericales > Ericaceae > Gaultheria > Gaultheria prostrata. The sequence continues at coordinate 1,407 of JAXBDA010000425.1, read as the reverse complement.
AAATATATATTATAATAAAGACATCATACCAAAGCTGCAACCGGACTGTCCGATCTTCAAGATACATTGTCTTCGACAGGAAATCAATGCCAATGGTAGCCTGTAATCCAAATCCCGAAAATAAAACGTTACTAACAAAATCTTCAAATCAACAAGAGAACCCAGTTAGAACAAATTACTCAGGTTGTTGTCTAGAATCATATGGTACATAGACCAAAAGCAAAGACGAAAAGCATTGCTAGATGGTAAGGAAATGTTTCCAAGACTTATGCATCTAAGCCCTCCACCTCAAGCTGTAGTAGTTCTGATCTTAGGAACATGATCTCGGTTCTGAGACTTCATCTGAAGTAAGAATGGCAGTCTATCAAATTAGGTGTGATATCATCTACTCTTATCCAAATCCGAATTTACTGTCTGATATCATCTATTGTTATCAAAATTTACTGTCTGGTATTTATGGTCTACATCGCAATACTTGGAATTCTAAGTTGAAAACCTTGAAATAACAAAGAAAACTAATCCACATCATTTTGATACTACGTTATATTCACTCATCACCCCCTCTGTTTTTTACAAATATAAATTACAGAACTCATGCTAACAACTGCATCATTGGCTAGTTAAGTAAAGCACACATACTTTGCAAATCTTAATACAAAATTCAGGAATGTTAAATAATGTTTCTAATAAGCCAGGAGGAAAATAATGTAACACTATGAATCTAATATCCATAATCCATTGATGTAATGTTTTCTATATTATATCTCCTACGGGGCAAATAACTTGTAACAGAGCAAAATCCTTCGAGATACACCTAATTTCTACATGCAGATACCGAAGACAAGTTATTCATTGTAAATATCTATTGTTAGTCACAAACAATCATACAAATCAACATTTGAAGACCTTCAAACACAAGACACGCAATCATACCACAACGTAACCACAACCTTGACATTTGCCAAGAAACAGCAATGATCTATGTGAATGTCATTCAGAACACCGCTGAGATTCACATTCAAGCCCCAATTCCTCGAGATTAACGAAATTAAAATCAATGCATTGACGCAGTAAATCCGATGCGAATTACGTTGACATTTTCGTGAATTGGAGATCAAGTAAGGATATTGAGCAAGTAGAATGAATAACCTGATAGGTAGTGTCGAATTTGTCGTACATGAATCGAGTGATGATGCTAGTTTTTCCGACGGACTGATCGCCGAGGAACACCAGCTTGTATTTCGCCAGAGGAGATACCACCGCCATTACTGAATTGGTTTTTGAGTTTTCGACTTCTATCTCTCCCTATCTGGACGTACAGATCTGAATCTAGAATCAATTGGTTTCTGGAGAGGGAGAGAGGGAGAGAGAGAGAGGGGGGGGGGGGGGGGGGGGGGGGAAAATGGG